>SJYX01018095.1:3204-17890 GCA_006410675.1 Oreotragus oreotragus
GATCAAGCACTTGAAAAGGTTTCATTTCATTCTCACGGTCTTTCCAGCATACAAATAAAAAACAGAAACCTTGTTTCATAAATGAGGTAGCCTCCTATTTTATATCTGTTTAAAAAAAAAAAATAGTACCATGGGAAGTTTCCTTGAATGTATAGAGGACAAGGTAATTAATGTTTACTTTTTAAAACTATTCATTTTTAAAGCTAAAGCAGGCTACTGTATCCCAAATATCAAGGTTTGAGTGATTCAGAGATGTGGCAATGAATTGTTTCATGGGTCCTAAGCAGTCATCTGATAAAAATCCCTATTCATGGTAGTTTGGTAATAATGAGTCTGTGTTGTGTGCAGGCTTCACATTTAGCTATGGGGATTTGGCCCTTTATTCTTGAAAATTGTAACCTATCACTTGCAGTGTATTTTTGAAACAGAGCATGAGTCTCTGTCAACAAGTAAAGTGGTGAAACGTGGCTGTGACTGTCATACACTCAGTGAGCCTGGAGGCTGTCTGTTGCTGTTGTCTACCTTATTTGCTCCCTCCTCGCAGCAACAATGAAGTTTTCAGTTTGAAAACTCGTGAATAGTTTTAAATATGTATTTAAATTGTTCACATGTTTTTAAATTTTGGAGCTAATTTGCTCATACTTTCCATCCATATCTCTAGACGCTGGGAACTTACTCTTAATACCATTCACCATAAATTGTAACCCAGGCCTAAAGCAGATTCATGAGAGACTGCATCCCAGAGGCCTACTAGATTCCCAGGCATCCTCCAGGGTATGTTCTCAGGACTACAATTTAGCAGAACTTTAATGGACTATGAAAATCAAAGTAAAAAAGTATGCTCTGAAAATATGTTAAGAACTAAACATACTTTCCTCTCAAAGCATTTACCTGAAATATTTAATATGTTAACACAAAAGTTAACAATTACATGAAACTTCTTACCCCCCCCACCCATTATAATTTTTTTTTTTCCAGTGTACCATTAGAACTCTAAGTTGAAAGCTGAGAGCAAGCCATTCTCTAGGTTACACAAAATTGGATAGGGTTCCATCCTCTGAAATCACCAGGACCAGTAAGTACTGCAACTAAGCAACCAGTGGAACTAAGCAAGGATAGTTATTGACTCTTCAGCAGGTTTTTGAAGGATGTAGGGAAGAAAGGGCGAAAGAATAATAAAGACAGTATAAAAAGAGGCATGAAAGGGCATGAAAGTTTGCCGCCAGAAGTCTTCAGTTCCACCCATGCTATAGGGTGCCTACCTCTGATCTCTTAACACAGTTTCTATTCAGCCTTATTTATCATCAGGTTATTGAACATGGGACAGCTTACAAATAACAGTGGCACGTATTTAAATGTTAAGTGCAGTTAAAGGAGTATAATTACCAGAAGTAAACATATGTTTACTTTACAACCAAGTGTACATCTACTTTAAAAGCGTGGGAAGTTGAAGCTAATGGCATTTTTTTTCCCCCATACTTGGACAGAGTCCATGGGATCATCTGCAAACATGTATAAACAGATAATGTCTGATCATGAAATACAAATGAAGTCTTATTTCTATTTATGAATAGAATTTGAAGCTCAGTGCAAGCACTGTGCAGTTTTCAGGAGAAATTACAGGTCTTGTGGTAGGGCTATAGACTAAGCATCGCAACTGTGCTGCTGCTAAGTCACTTCAGTCGTGTCCGACTCTGTGTGACCCCATAGACAGCAGCCCACCAGGCTCCCCCGTCCCTGGGATTCTCCAGGCAAGAATACTGGAGTGGGTTGCCATTTCCTTCTCCAATGCATGAAAGAGAAAAGTGAAAGTGAAGTCGCTCAGNCCCCATAGACGGCAGCCCACCAGGCTCCCCCGTCCCTGGGATTCTCCAGGCAAGAATACTGGAGTGGGTTGCCATTTCCTTCTCCAATGCATGAAAGAGAAAAGTGAAAGTGAAGTCGCTCAGTCTGTCCGACTGTTAGCGACCCCATGGACTGCAGCCCACCAGGCTACTCCGTCCATTGGATTTTCCAGGCAAGAGTACTGGGGTGGGGTGCCATTGCCTTCCCCGTCGCAACTGTGATCAAAGAGATAAATTTTGAAAATAGTATCAGTCATCTGGGTGGCTTATTATTACTGAAATGGATGCACCCCAGCAACAGGCACTGCAGTAAACCTTAACCAGAATGTTTCTGGAAGATCCCTGGGCATCCTGTTACAGTAGCATCCCATCCGGACTGTGTGTGAAGAGGAATGATTGCTCCCCTTCTTTTATACTGTTGGCCTCAAATGCCAGACCCTTTTTTAAATTTGAGAATTTGCTGAGCTCTTTAAAGATTTTATCTATTCTTTTAAAAAAGTGTCTTGGATTAAACAACAACAACAATAAAATGTATGTCCATCAGGTCACTTTACTGCAATTAAGTAACAGTCTTTAGAAATTAGCCTTAGTTTGAAAGATTAAAGTAACATTCCTTGGTCTAAAACAAATCTTTGTGAATACTAGTATTTTTTTCTTAGGTTGTATATTTTAGACTTTTATAACTTTTTTACCAAACAACATATTACTAAATATGCATTTTATGTAATTTAGCATCTTATCTTCTATAGTTTTAACTTTATATTATTACAGCACAGCACTCTCTGTGAGAGTCTATTTTAGTGGAGCCTTCTCACTGTTATAGATCCTGTTTGATTCGTTCCATTAGACTGAAACTACATATGTGTAATATTATATACAAACACAATAGTCTGAAATCTAAGTTATATTATACTTGTCATGTTGCTCTTTTACTATGGAAAATAAACAAGATCAAGTCTGAGTTTCAGATAATTACTTTTTTCCCCCTAATATCAGCCAAATAATGAAAGGAAAAACATTCTGAAGGTCTTTACAGAATAAGTTTTTCAGATCTATTCTTCCTGTAAAATCACAGGGTAATCAGGAGTTTGTGCTGAAACTGTAGAAAAAAAAATATGTATTTTATAGTGGCAGGTTTGATGATTGTTCATTGCTTTTGTATATGAAATGCTGAAGTATTGGAAATAGTAAGTTGCAGCTGTGTGTTTGGCGTAGTAAGTTGCTGAATGTCTCTAAGATAAAAATTGTTTAAAGCTCTATTATAAATAAATTACATATTTAGTGTTTATACTGAACCTTCAAGGTTGCAGATGAAAAAGCTGATATTGAAAAAGTTACTGGGTTTTCTAGTTGTTTACTTATCAGCCTCACTTTGCTCTTCCTCCTGAGTGCTCTCCTCCCCCCAAAACAACTACAAATCCATATGTTTTACTGGCATCTCCATCCTCAGCTTGAGACAGGAATGGAAGGACCTTGCCCTTCACAAGCGATTCAAGCTGAAAAGAAAAGTAGGGAGACTGCATTTCTCTCAGCACAAAGAATTTAAGAACAGGCGGATCCTGAAGGGGCTTTATAAAAAAGATGGCATCTTCCCAGGTGAGCAAGCCACATTCGAGGAGGATCTAATATACATATGTATTGGGGATTTAAATATGAGTTTGTGTATTATTAACTTTTAAAGACCTAAATAAGAAACAAATGTACTAAAATATAATTTCAGGATGAGGGACCCATTCCTGTTTTTTTTTTTTTTAGTGGAATTTAGGTCATGTCATGACTTTGGTTTTAACTTTAAATCTTTAAAACTTTAATTGCTTTCTTATATTTATATATAAATAGAAAAAATAAAGGCAGTGTTAAAGGGGAACACACTAGGATAAATATATATGAATGCAAATTTTTGCCAGAAAGTTTTACCAAGTTGAGCAATTCTTTCTAGCAGAAATAGATATTTTCTTCACAAAGACTTTTTTTTTCCATTTATGCCTAAAACTGCAACTTGATAATATGCTCATTTAAATATCAGGTCCTAGTGCAACAAATTCAGAAGTCAGAAAAATTCTAAGCTAAAATTGGTAGAATATCTTTCAGTCATTCTGTTTTACTGTTATAACTTAAACAATTCAGAAATCTGCGGTGTTTCTGGCAACTTGAGTAAAACACACTGCAATCCAAAGGGAGAAAATGTAAATGGAAGAAATGTCTGATTTCTGAACTGTTTTGCCCTTATGAACAGTATCCTGTTCATCTCACATATTGATTCTGAATACCTTGTCAGCACCTGCTCCAAGAAGGTCCCTTGACACTGGAACAAGTCAGAATAACTTACTTTCATAGCTTATTTAACAGCAGGCAAACAATTTTTACACTGGCTTGAAATCTAAGTCGATCTGATATTATCTAGAATCCAGGCTTAAATTTTTTAAGAAGTTTCCAAATAGCAGAAGAAATTAAAACAGGGATACCAAAACTAAAAATACCAATGTGAGACAAATAATATTTCCAGTCCTAATCAAACCGCAACCCTTTCAGTATAGCTTGAGGTATTTTTAAGTATTTGTACAAGCTAAATAGCATTCACAGTTTCGGAAGCTGCTTTTTTTACTGAGATAGCCTCATATTCTCATGATAGTTGACTTTCAGACAGGTTTTCTTGTACATGAAAACTGAGTCTGAGTCTCTGCCCTCAGACTCACGGAAATAGCGGACAGCTAGCTGTTCACTGGCAGCAAATGGTTCTTGTAGTAATGAGGATTCTACTTCCCAATTATTGTGCTACTCCTAGGATGTGATTAAAAAAATAACAAATTTGCAATTCATATATAAAAGGAAAACTTGCAACAGTTTCTGAAAGCAAGTCCAGTCTGGTGGAGGTATATAAGACATTAAATAACAGAGTCAGATTCCTTCTTAAAGATTGCAGATGAGCTTGACAGAGAGTTCTGGTTCGCCAGCATTTTCTCCATCTTTTCTCCTCCAGTGGTTTTAGTGACCTCTCTTTGCTTCTTACTGTGGACCCATGGGATAAAACAAAGGACAGCACCTCCAATAAGGGGAGGGATTCCAGCGAGGTAGAATGCCACATCATAGTAGCCCAGCTTGTCACGGAGTAACCCTGGGAAGGGAAAAAACTGTCACCAAGAGAGAACAAGTATGACTGTTGGGGTCTCAGATTAGTCAGCCTGGTGGCCTACTGCCAACCTAGTATCTTCATCCCAGCAGGCTAATGCAGACACCTCAGAGAGCAGACATTTTTAAGGAAATGGGTCTGAAAGATAAACCTTTTCTGATAGGAGGAAAGAAAAGATGTCATTTCTTTAATCTTGTTGCAAATCTCTGACAGGCTTCTGAGTTTTCCTGCCAAGATATTACATGGACAGAACATGGGCAGTCAAGCTTTGGCTTTCTCAAAACCCTTCAGAGGCCATTTGGGTATTCTGACACGTGGTGGTAAGGTCCTGTTTCGGCTGAAGGTGGACAGTCCACCAAGCTGAAACCTCTGTCGTATGCACAGGCTTCAAAATGTTTACATTTTCAGACTTTTCTTAGGCCTGTTTATGAAATAACATGAAGTTACTTAAAATTATAATCCAAAATCATGAAAAATTATAAATCTAAGAGGATGAAAAAGTTACATTGTTAAATACATTTTGGGACGATATTAAGGTTTGTCAGCACCTGAGGGGAAAATGTAAGAATACAGATGTGGTATTCTAATAGATCCTAGGGCTGTGCTTCTGAAAACTGTCAGAGTACTCCTTATTTCTATCTTGCTAACAAAATCTAGATTTTAAAAGTTATCTTAGTGCTTCAGACTTTTACTGTACAACCTAAGTGACCAGAAATGTTCCAGGAACACATTATAATGAGTATCTGACTCTGCTAAATAAACAGCTGAGGATTTGTTCAGGTAAATACCAACACATTGGGAGAAAAAAAAAAAAAAAAGTGTACAGTCATTCCAAATAGAAACCTAAAACATACAGCATATCTAAATATATGCATTTCCTATCTGAATGAGACTATTCCATGTATAACTGAACCTTGCATCCTTGTGAACACAGATTACGTTTGGCTGTAATACTGTAAATCCCTAGACCCTCCTGGTGTTTTTCTGCCCACTCTGGGAATTCCCCGTTACCCCCTTCATTCTTGATCTGTTATAGTCACTTCCAGTGGCAAACGGAAACACCACTGCTACTAAAGTGCTTCCTGTAACTTGCTGTGGCCTTGGAAACCCTAACTAAGCACGGAGGATGTAGAAACAGGTTGCTGACTGGGAGAGGGGGGAAGGACTGGAGGGTCTCCTACAAGGAGACTGTGATTTTTAGAGCTGATATTTCACTTGGCCTGCTCAGCAGTGGCTCTGCTTGCTTGATTCATGACTCGGTTCCCAACTGGCAGATTTGCTGACATGTGTGGTCACTCACATACAAGACAGATGCTAGTACATACATTTAAATTTCATAATATTTATATCAAATCTTACAATTTATAGTAGTACCCAGTTAATACTGAACATGAGACAACTTTATACTATCATTCAGATTTCTAAAGGTAAAATTCGCATAACATAAAATTAACCATTTTAGTGGCATCTGGTATATTTACAACATTGTACAATCACCACTCTCTCACACCAGAAGAAAAGTCCACACCCAATATGCAGTTACTCCCTAATCCCCCTTCCCTCCATCCCCTCGCATCTGTTCTGTCTCTGAATTTATTCTGGCTATTTCACATAAATGGAATAATACGTGACCTTTTGTACTTGGCTTCTTTCACACTTAGCATAATGTTTGAGGTTCATCTACCTGGTGGTGCGTACCAGGATGATACTTCATTCCTTTCTATGGCCGAAGAACCCCATTGTATGGATATAGCACATTTTGTTTACCCATTCATCTACTGACAGACATTTGGGTTCTCCTGTTAAGTGTTACTTTTCACTTAACTATTTCTCAGGAGGACTGTGATCTCTTGCACAATTCATACATATTTAGAAATCTTTCAGAATCTTCACCTCTTGACAGAAAGAAATCACATTTCCTGTTCCTCCAAAACACTAACATAGGAACTCTTAAGTCTTCAAGTCCAGAAGCTAACTGCTATACATTTCAGCGGGTGTTTAAGATATCAATAAGAGTAAGAGACTCATCAGCAAATTTTTCCAACATGCCATCTGCTGGTCTTGGTAAAAACGTTATAGATAAGGCATATACAAGAGCAAGACACCAGAAACCAATAAATCATAATATATTTAACATGTGAGACCAGGACCGACAGTAGACAATGCTAGGACAATGTTATTTACCTGCGATGGGTGGGCCCACAGTCATGGGTATAGACATGAATCCGAGCAGAAATCCAATTGCTTGGGAGACGTCCTGGGCACCAACCAACTCAAAGGCAATGGGGGCCATAATGGAAATGAAGCATCCATCGAAGAGACCCATGATGAGGCAGACAGCAATGAGGCCCCCAAAGACGCTGCACAGGGGGATCATCATGGACATCAGACCGATGAAGAGAAAGGACAGGACCTGGGACAGGCACACGGTGTCAGTGCTGCTCTCAGAACAAGGGAACATCACAGTTACTGCGCGACATGCGTAGGGCTTTTAAGCGGTTGCCGGCTAGTCACCTCCCCAGGCCACTTCGCCTTGATTTTATATACATAATCGACTCCCACAATCATCTTCCCTGAATTCCCCTCACACTTTCTCAGTATTTCCATTAAGGGGTAAGAAAAAAGTAAGGGTTTTTATATACCTACTTTCCTTTCCCAGCGGTGAGCTCTTTGAGGTCAGAATCTGTACAAAAGCCACCTTCGGCTCTACATATAATGTTTAAGGATCTTGTACCTGGTCAGTGCCCATTATGTATTTGTTCTTTGAATATCAGCTCAAATTCACTCATCCAACGTATGACTTAGAAATTTTACCTTTGAAATTATTTGCATTTTACTGGCGTCAGTCCTCTGCACAATGAAAATATGCCAGCCAGACCTATCCTTCACCTCACAGAGCTTCCAGTTTGTTAGAATAACTAATAGAATCAAACACTGGATTTTCCCTGCCTTTGGGCAGCTCTTGTGCTCTGTTCTATGTACTGTGCTATGTGAATAAAACCTGGTTCATACCCTTGGGTTATGAAAAGATGACTATGTAAATAAGTACACATGAAGTATTCTAGATTTCCTAGTTGTATATTCAAAGTATGGTGGGTACAAAAGAGGAAGGAGTGGACAATTCAATTTTTTAGGCAAATAACTAATTAAAATTGTATCATTCACTCGTTAGCTGGAATAGATGTTTTAAAAAGAATCAGCTTTTTTAAAAGTATGCATATAACAGAAACTATCGTTTATTTAATGCTTATGAAATGCAGGCACTGTTCTAAGGATTTTAGGTGGTGACTTTATGAGGTGAGCCCTAATATTTTCCCCATTTTACAGATGAAGCGAGTGATGCTGGCAGGTTTAGTAACCCCAGGTGGAGCCAGCCTGGAAGCCATGGCCTGCCTGGGCAGTAAGTAGCAGGGGAATGGAACAGTTCCTAGAGGGCTCCCTCTGATGAGAGCAAGGGAGAGGCCACAGAGAGCAGCGCTCTGGACCTCCACCTTCATCTGCTCTGTTTGCCCAGGGCTCACTGGGGGACACCAAGCTTGGCAGGGCCTTGGGGCAGCCCCCACACCACAGTGCACAGCAGGATCACCTGAAGACAAGGGACCCCCAACGGCGGTTTTCACAAGCTCCCCAGAGGACTCTGACACATGTCATCCACTGACCCCACAGCCAGAAACATTACTGAAGAAGATTTTAGACTCCATGTTGGGGACTTCCCTGGCGCTCTAGTGGTTAAGGCTCTGTGCTCCCAATGCAGGGGGCACAGGTTTGATTCCTGGTCAGGGGATTACGATCCCACATGGCACTCAGTGAGGCCAGGAAAAAAAAAAAAACCCAAGTTGGTTTCTTTTCTGACACCATTGTACTATATAGCTGAGTAAATATGGCTTTATGGTAGAATTAGTTTAAGACTCAGAGTTGACTATTTGAAAAAGAAGTCTGGCACTTCACATTTTTTCCTAAAGAACTTGATCTCCACATTCTGATTGTTTATGCTCTACTTAAACATCTTTTCCTCACATCCAATTTCCATTAAAGTGGAAGCATAATTCCTTAGTGATACTTAGTGCTTTGGGCTTCCCTGGTGGCTCAGATGATAAAGAATCTGCCTGCAATTCAGGAGACCTGGGTTCGATCCCTGGGTTGGGAAGATCCCCTGGAAGATGAAATGGCAACTCACTCTAGTATTCTTGCCTGGAGAATCCCATAGACAGAGGAGCCTGGCGGGCTACAGTCCATGGGCTTGCAAAGAGTCGGACACGGCTGAGTGACTGACAGACACGGACTGGCTAAGCACTGGGCTTGCAGCCTTAAGGCTGGAAAGAACTAAGGCCCAGAGGACAAGCCCAGGGCCAGACCTCTGTGACCCTGGCAGAAAGACTTCCCGATGCTTCCTATCTACCATCTAGAGTTAAGGAGTTATTGTTATTGAAACACTAATTAGACCAATCCTAATATTACTTATTAGATACAGTGTTACTCTATCTACAGACACAAAGGAGATAAAATTCCAGCAAACCTGGAATAAAATGTTAGGACGTCACGGGGCCAGATTCAATGGGTTTAATGCCCAACCACACCACTGTACTTCTACTAGGTTAGCTTAGAATGCACTTCCTGTTCTTTTCATATTTTGTTCAGTACAAATCTCCTGCAAGATGAGACAACTAGAGTGAATGTTGAAAGCTTATAGCACAAAGTCAGTTTTGCTGAATAAACAAATGTTTTCTTGGACCCGATTCATTTAACACAAGACCCAGGCACTTACAGTGCTTATCCTGATTTTTCTATTCATTCTTGGCCCCTTCAAATTTTTATTCTTGGTTCAGTTTTTTAAGAAATCAATCATGTAAGAGTTTCAAGTTTATTATTGTATATTTTGAGCACATTATTACTTCTTAATACTTTACCTGACTACAAGCTCTCCTTTTCTCAATTGAAATTAATTTATATTCTCTTTTTCAACTATTTGACAATATTTAAAACTGTTAAATTTTAACAATAATTGTTAAATAAAAATTGTTATTTAAAGTAAAATTTCTTGGTTTTTCTTTAAGAATTGAATTGATAGAAATTTACACACTTATTCTTTAGTATCTCTCAGAAAATACCTGGCTACTTCTGCCTTATTTGCAGCTAAATAGTACTGAGAAATGCTGCAGTTTCTCAGCAGGTGTAACTACCCTAAATGTAGCTAAGTTCAGAGGCAGCAGGCTAAGCGGACAAGGACACACCTGTTCCCCACGCTCAGGAACACCCACCCACAAGTCGCCCAGACCAAGGTTTAGTGCACTGTGCGCGTAGGAAGTTCATCACTTCCCAAACACCTACTGACCGTAGATACTGGTTCCAAATAGGAAAAGGAGGACGTCAAGGCTGTATATTGTCACCCTGCTTATTTAAGTTCTATGCAGAGTACATCATGAGAAACTCTGGACTGGAAGAAACACAAGCTGGAATCAAGATTGCCGGAGAAATATCAATAACCTCAGATATGCAGATGACACCACCCATACGGCAGAAAGTGAAGAGGAACTAAAAAGCCTCTTGATGAAAGTGAAAAAGGAGTGAAAAAGTTGGCTTAAAGCTTAACATTCAGAAAACAAAGGTCATGGCATCCGGTCCCATCACTTCATGGGAAACAGATGGGGAAACAGTAGAAACAATGTCAGACTTTATTTTGGGGGGCTCCAAAATCACTGCAGATGGTGACTGCAGCCATGAAATTAAAAGACGCTTACTCCTTGGAAGAAAAGTTATGACCAACCTAGATAGTGAAGGAGGAGAGTGAAAAAGTTGGCTTAAAGCTCAACATTCAGAAAATGAAGATCATGGCATCCGGTCCCATCACTTCATGGGAAATAGATGGGGAAACAGTGGAAACAGTGTCAGACTTTATTTTTTTGGGCTCCAAAATCACTGCAGATGGTGACTGTAGCCATGAAATTAGAAGACACTTACTCCTTGGAAAAAAAGTTATGACCAACCTAGATAGTATATTCAAAAGCAGAGACATTACTTTGCCGACTAAGGTCCGTCTAGTCAAGGCTATGGTTTTTCCTGTGGTCATGTATGGATGTGAAAGTTGGACTGTGAAGAAAGCTGAGCGCTGAAGAATTGATGCTTTTGAACTGTGGTGTTGGAGAAGACTCTTGAGAGTCCCTTGGACTGCAAGGAGATCCAACCAGTCCATTCTCAAGGAGATCAGTCCTGGGATTTCTTTGGAAGGAATGATGCTAAAGCTGAAACTCCAGTACTTTGGCCACCTCATGCGAAGAGTTGACTCATTGGAAAAGTCTCTGATGCTTGGAGGGATTGGGGCCAGGAGCAGAAGGGGACAACAGACGATGAGATGGCTGGATGGCATCACGGACTCGATGGACGTGAGTCTGAGTGAACTCCAGGAGATAGTGATGAACAGAGAGGCCTGGCGTGCTATGATTCATGGGGTCGCAAAGAGTCGGACATGACTGAGTGACTGAACTGAATTGAACTGTAATATCATGTGTTTAATATATTAGTATAGAAAGTTATACTACTATTATTCTTAGGTTATAAACAATCAGGGATGCAGAAAAAATTAAACATGCAAATTTTAAAATCAATACTGACTGCTGCTTCTGTGTTTTAGACGATTTGGATTAATTCTTCCCTAGAAAATTGGTTCACTTTGTAGAAACATGGTTTGGTTCTCAAACATGTTTGTAAAAATTAAAGTGGCCCTTTTCTTTTATTTTCTTTTTTCTTTTTAAAATTATGTATGACAACATATTTACAGGAGACTTGGAAAATACAGAACAAAGTTACTTATAGTTCCACTACATATTATAATATTTTTTAAATAAATATAAATTAAGATTTTAGTTAGAGTTTCCATATCAAATTCTCATAAAATTAATAGAATGATGAATAGACAGAAAACTAGAAGGATATAGTACACCTGAAAATCACTATAACCAATTCAACATAAATAAGATTTATACCATTTTCACACAATACTATGATACAAATTTTATTTACGTTACCATGGACTATACACCAGAAAACATTGAAACATATCCAGGGACATAAATTTATCAGAATTTGTTGTGTTTTGCTAAAGCTCACTGCAACTAAATACAAACTATAATCTTGAATAAGTTATGAAAACTAATAATGAGTATCCCTCTCCTTTATCAACAGAATTAGACCTTGGCTGTACACATAGAGATATGAATTGTTTCATCATAAATTGAGAATTTAGAATTTTTGTAGATGAAATTGTGAGACAAACTAAATAAAGAAGAAGAAATCTGTTTTATACAGTTTTATTTATTTTTTCACTTGGTTTCCTTATGTTGATTACATTTTCTGTATTATTTTATTTATTTATGTTTCTTCTTCAGATCTTTTTTACTTTATTTTTTTAACATGAATATATTTATTTTAATTTGAGGCTAATTACTTTATAATATTTGTATTGGTTTTGCCGTACATCAACATAAATCTGCCACAGGTGTACACATGTTCCCCATCCTGAACCCCCTTCCTCCTCCCTCCCCATACCATCCCTCTGGGTCATCCCAGTGCACCAGCCCTGAGCATCCTGTATCATGCATCAAACCTGGACTGGCTATTGATTTCACATATGATAATATACATGTTTCAATGCCATTCTCCCAAATCATCCCACGTTCGCTCTCTCCCACAGAGTCCAAAAGACTGTTCTATACATTTGTGTCTCTTTTGCTGTCTCACATACAGGGTTACCATTACCATCTTTATAAATTCCATATAGATGCATTAGTATACTGTATTGGTGTTTTCTTTTCTGGCTTACTTCACTCTGTATAATAGGCTGCAGTTTCATCCACCTCATTAGAATTGATTCAAATGTATTCTTTTTAATGGCTAAGTAATACTCCATTGTGTATATGTACCACAGCTTTCTTATCCATTCATCTGCTGATGGACATCTAGGTTGTTTCCATGTCCTGGCTATTATAAACAGTGCTGCAATGAACATTTGGGTACACGTGTCTCTTTCTATTCTGGTTTCCTCGGTGTGTATGCCCAGCAGTGGGATTGCTGGGTCATAAGGCAGTTCTGTTTCCAGTTTTTTTAAGGAATCTCCACACTCTTCTTCATAGTGTCTGTACTAGTTTTCATTCCCACCAACAGTGTAAGAGGGTTCCCATTTCTCCACATTCTCTCCAGCATTTATTGCTTGTAGACTTTTGGATCGCAGCCATTCTGACTGGCGTGAAATGGTACTGCATTGTGGTTTTCATTTGCATTTCTCTGATATTGAGGGATGTTGAGCATCTTTTCATGTTAGCCATCTGTATGTCTTCTTTGGAGAAATGTCTATTGAATTCTTTGGTCCATTTTTTGATTGGGTCGTTTATTTTTCTGGAATTGAGCTGCAGGAGTTGCTTGTATATTTTTGATATTAGTTGTTTGTCAGTTGTTATATTTGCTATTATTTTCTCCCATCCTGAAGGCTGTATTTTCTCCTTGCTTATAGTTTCCTTTCTTGTGCAGAAGCTTTTAAATTTAATTAGGTCCCATTTGTTTATTTTTGCTTTTATTTCCAATATTCTGGGTCATAGAGGATCCTGCTGTGATTTATGCCAGAGAATGTTTTGCCTATGTTCTCCTCTAGGAATTTTATAGTTTCTGGTCTTACATTTAAATCTTTAATCCATTCTGAGTTTATTTTTGTGTATGGTGTTAGAAAGTNGATCCTGCTGTGATTTATGCCAGAGAATGTTTTGCCTATGTTCTCCTCTAGGAATTTTATAGTTTCTGGTCTTACATTTAAATCTTTAATCCATTTTGAGTTTATTTTTGTGTATGGTGTTAGAAAGTGTTCTAATTTCATTCTTTTACAAGTGGTTGACCAGTTTTCCCAGCACCACTTGTTAAAGAGATTGTCTTTTCTCCATTGTATATTCTTGCCTCCTTTGTCAAAGATAAGGTGTTCATAGGTGCTTCGATTTATCTCTGGGCTTTCTACTTTGCTCTATTGATCTATATTTTTGTCTTTGTGCCAGTACCATACTGTTTTGATGACTGCGGCTTTGTAGTAAACCTGAAGTCAGGCAGGTTGATTCCTTCAGTTCCATTCTTCTTTCTCAAGACTGCTTTGGCTATTTGAGGTTTTTTCATTTCTATACAAATTGTGAAATTATTTGTTCTAGTTCTGTGAAAAATACCATTGGTAGCTTGATAGGGATTGCATTGTATCTATAGATTGT
Source organism: Oreotragus oreotragus (assembly GCA_006410675.1). Classification (NCBI taxonomy): domain Eukaryota; kingdom Metazoa; phylum Chordata; class Mammalia; order Artiodactyla; family Bovidae; genus Oreotragus; species Oreotragus oreotragus. The sequence goes on from SJYX01018095.1 coordinate 17,415, forward strand.
TTTGGGTAATATACTCATCTTTACTATATTGATTCTTCCAATCTATGAACACGGTATATTTCTCCATCTATTAGTGTCTTCTTTGATTTCTTTCATCAGTATTTTATAGTTTTCTGTATATAGGTCTTTGGTTTCTTTAGGTAGATATATTCCTAAGTATTTTATTCTTTTCCTTGCAATGGTGAATGAAATTGTTTCCTTAATTTCTCTTTCTATTTTCTCATTATTAGTGTATAGGAATGCAACAGATTTCTGTGGGTTAATTTTATAATCTGCAACTTTACTATATTCATTGATTAGCTCTAGTAATTTTCTGGTGGAGTCTTTAGGGTTTTCTATGTAGAGGATCATGTCATCTGCAAACAGTGAGAGTTTTACTTCTTCTTTTCCAATTTGGATTCCTTTTATTCCTTTTTCTGCTCTTATTTTTGTGGCCAAAACTTCCAAAACTGTGTTGAATAGTAGTGGTGAGAGTG
>SJYX01018095.1:20575-93527 GCA_006410675.1 Oreotragus oreotragus
AGGATAGGTGTTATCTATTTTCTAAATTTTTGGTAGAATTTAGCTGTGAAGCCGTCTGGACCTGGGCTTTTGTTTGCTGGAAGATTTCTGATTACAGCTTTGATTTCCGTGTTTATGATGGGTCTGTTAAGATTTTTTATTTCTTCCTGGTTCAGTTTTGGAAAATTGTACTTTTCACATATGAAACGAATCACCAGTCCATGTTCAATGCATGATTCTGGATGCTTGGGGCTGGTGAACTGGGACAACCCAGAGGGATGGTATGAGGATGGAGGAGGGAGGGGAGTTCAGGATGGGGAAGACATGTATATCTGTGGTGGATTCATGTTGATGTATGGCAAAACTAATACAATATTGTAAAGGAATTAACCTTCAATTAAAATAAATAAATTTATATTAAAAAATCATTCCATTATGGATTTATTTGCTTATTTATGTGACACACATTTATGACAAAATCACTCCATATTAACAAGCATCCTTATTTGAATCATCATCTTCTTTTGGACATCAACATCTCTGAATCTTGAAAGATTTATAATCAATCTAAAGGACACCCTGCTAAGTCATTTCAGTCACGTCTAACTCTTTGTGAACCTATGGACTGTAGCCTGCCAGGTTCCTCGGTACATGGGATTCTTCCATCAAGGATACTGAAGTTACTGGAGTGTTAACTCCAGTTACCATGCTCTCATCCAGGGGATCTTCATGACTCGGAGACAAAACCCCCATTTCATGTATTGCAGGCAGATTCTTTACTGCTGAGCCATCAGGGAAGCCCTATATAAGGCCACCCTTAATTTATTGTGATTTGCTTTTTGTGCTTTACAAAATTGAATGTTCTTTTTTTTTTTTTTTTTTCAAATTGGAAATTTTGGCAATCCTGCATCAAGCCATCATTTAACATCATTTTTTTAAAAATAGCATTTTCTCACTTTGTGTCTTTGTTGAAAATTTTTATAGTTCTCATAACACTTCAGACATTTTCATCATTATATTTTTATGGTTATCTGTAATCAGTGATCTTTGATGTTATTATTTGTTTTGGGACATCATAAACTGCCCATATAAGATGGCAAACAATTATAAAATAGTATGTATAATCTGACTGGTCTACTGACTGGCAGTCTTCTCTCTCCAAACCTTCCTACTCCCAGAAACAGTGAAATGAACCCAGGTAATAACCCTACAATGGCATCTAACTGTTTGAGTGAAAGGTAGAGTTTCATATCTCTCAGTTTTAAGTCAAAACCTATAAATGATTAAGTTCAGTGAAGAAGGCATATCAAAAGCTAAGATGGCCCAAAATTAGGCCTCTTGCACTAGTTAGCTAAGTTATGAATTCAAAGTGACATCTGAATCATGGTAGAGTGAGACATTTCATTTGTTTCTCCCATTTAATCTATAGCATGTAAAACAATCACAACTTTACAAGGATAGCTCTGCCCAGCACACTAAAATACCAGATAACTTCACATATCTGTATGTATAACAGTGGGTCACCTGGAACAAAGAGAGGAGGTATAAAATAGGGAAAGAGTAAAGGTGTTGCCTGAAATCCTGATCCTCTGGCCATGACAGCTTAGCCTGCAACCCCAGAGAACCTGATAGCATCAGGGGAGGGTGTATATATGACTCTGAACTCCTGACAGCTGTTGCACTTGTGACCATTGGTAACAGAGAAGCAATGGTGCCTGAGACATCATCCCTCTAGCCACAAAGGGACACATGACTCTCAACGTGTATTCCCCCACCCACAACAAATATAGCAAAGGTGCCCATGAAACTCTCAATACCCTCAACTTCCCATCACCTTTCAGAGGCAGAAATTGTGATTACAGTTTTCCCAGATGTAGAACACATCATCCTAGTGCCACAGACTTTGTTGCCAATGACCCTGGAGGCAAAAGAAGTGATAATGAGCGGTAAGATGAAGCTCCGACAAAAGGGGGAAGGGTGGAAAGTGACAACTCTGAAATATAAACAGAGGGAGCTCAGTTAAGGGAAACCCAAACTTGAGCTATTATAGAGTCCACCAGAAAACAAAATAAAGACTTCTGATTTCTAATCTATTGAAATTATAAAATCAAATAGAAATGTATAGAAGTAGTGAATCACAATGTTGTGTAATAGGAACTACATTATTCTAGAAGAATAATACTTAAAAAGCAAACAAAAAAGACAGACATCAAGTCAAATATCTGGTTACTGGAGGCAGATGATCTGGGGATGAAGAGTTGAATGAAGGCAGTGAAAAGGTAGAGACTCCAAGTTATATTTTAAATATAGGAACATAATGTACAAAATGATTGATATAATTGACATATAAGACATATAAAAACATAATACCATTGCTCTGTTATATATGGAAGTTGATAATTAATCCTGAGTTTTCATCACAATAAAATGTTTTCTATTTATTTAATATTGTTTCTATATGAGATGATGTTTCTTAAATTTACTCTGATAATCATTTCACTGATGAGTGTAAGTCAAAATAATGCTTGAGGGAAATTAAAGTTGCTACTCCAGTGAAGACACAAATGATAAGAAAGTAAACATTTTTTATTACTTATAAGTAGAAAGTTATAGTGATTTGGATAGAACATCAAACTTGCCACAAAATTGCCCTTAGCCAAATCTAAGCCATAGCAAGGTCCTGTATTCAATTTTATGAATGCTAAGAGAACTGAGGAGTCTACAGAAGAAAACTTTGAAGCTAACAGAGTTTGGTTCATGAGGCTGAAGCAAAGAAGCAGTCTCCATAACAAAAAAGTACAAGTTGAAGTAGCAAGTGCTAATGTAGAAGCTGCAGCAAGGTATCCAGAAGATATAGCTTAGATAATGAATACAGGTGGATATACCAAACAAGAAAGTTTTAGTATAAATGAAATAGCTTCATATTGGAAGATGTCATTGAGAAACGTCATAATTAGGAGAAAGCAATGCCTGGCTTAAAAATACAAGCTGAGTCTCTGCTGGGGTTTCCAGATGACTCAGATGGTAAAGAATCCACCTGCAATGTAGGAGACTTAGGTTAAATCCCCGGGCCAGGAAGACCCCCTGGAGAAGGGGTTGGCTATCCACTGCAATATTTTTGCCTAGAAAATTGCATGGACAGAGGAGCCTGGTGGGCTAAAGTCCATGGGATCGCAAAAAGTTGGACATGACTGAGTGGCTAATACTCCTGTTAGGGGCAAATGCAGGTGGTGACTTGAAGTCATCATGCTTATTTACCATTCTAAAAACCCCAGGGCCCTTAAGAATTATGCTAAATGTACTCTGCCTATGTTCTATAAATGGAACAGCAAAACCTGAATGAGAGCACATCTGTTTACAATATGATTTACTGACTATTTGAAGTCAAACTGTTGGAGTCCATCACTCAGGAAAAAATTCCTTTCAAAATAATATTGCTCATTGCTCTCACCCAAGAGCTCTGATGGAGATGAACAATGAGAATAATGATGTTTTTAAGAATCTCATTTGTCTGTTAACACAAAATTTCAACTTTCAAGTCATATTATTTAAGAAATACATTTTAAGGCTATAGCTGCCATAGATACATTTCCTCTAATGGATCTAGGCAAAGTATACTGAAAATCTTCTGGGAAGGATTTGATATTGTAGATGCCACTTAGAATATTCATGATTCCTGAGAAGAGGTCAAAACCTTAACAGGAATTTGGAAAAAGTTCTTTCTAGCCCTCATGAATGATTTTGAGTGATTCAAGATGTCAGTGGAGACAGAGACTATAGATGTGGTGAAAATAGAAAGAGAACTAAAATTAGAAGTGATGTCTGAATATGTGACTGAATATCATGGTAAAGTTTTTGTGGATGATAAAACTTTCAAGGATGAGGCCTTGCTTCTTGTGGTGAACAAAAAAATTGGTTTCTTGAGATGCCATCTATCCCTGATGAAAATGCTGTCAAGATTGTTGAGATGACAGCAAAACATTTAGAATATTATACAAACTTCATTGACAAAGCATCATCTGGGTTCTAGAAGACTGATTCCAATTTGAAGGAAATTTTACTGTGGGTAAAATGGTATCAAACAGTGTTGCTTGCTACAGAGAAATCACTTGTGAAAGAAAGAGTCAACCTAAGGGGCAAAATTTGTTGTCTTATTTTAAGAAACCACTGCCTTAATGAATCAGCAGCATGAATATCAAGGCAAGACCCTCCACTGCAAAAAACTGAGCTGAGGTCACAGATGATAGCATATTTTAGCAATAGGGCATTTCTAATTTAAGGTATGTGCATTGCATTTTGGGCTTCCCAGGTGGTGCTAGTGGTAATAGACTATAATATAGTGTCATCATAACATTTATATTCAATGGGAAACAAACAGACAAACAAAAAGTGTGACTCACTTTATTGTGGAGGTTTGGAACTGTATCTGCTATCTCCAAAGTGTACTTGTATTTCAACAAACTTAACAGTTTTCATTGATTTGTATTATTTTACCTAGGCTTAGGACATCATAGCATTTTTGGTCTTTATCCTAACACAAACAACACGATTACCATAGGGGATCTGGGTTTAATCCCTGGGTTGGGAAGATCCCCTGGAGAAGGGGAAGACTACCCACTCCAGTGTTCTGGCCTGGAGAATTCCATGGACTGTATAATCCATAGGGTCACAAAGAGCTGAACACAACTGAGCAAATTTCACTTTCACTTCATAGCATCATGTAATGTGCCTATCAACACTCTGGCTCACTTTTAGACAGCAGGCATCCTTATTTCCTATCTCTTTGTATACCTGATACAAGCAAAATACCTGGTATATAACTGGTAGGCGCTTGGTAAATATTTGTTGAATGAACCCAAGGATAAGTGAATGCAATTTGGCTGAAAAAAAGGCAAACCTACAAAACATCCCCTTTTCCTTATATATCTGCAAGAATACAAGATTAATTCATTCACTAAGTACTGATGACAGGTGACACACAGCAAGGTGTACCCAGACAGTCCCAGTTTATAGCTGTGGTCCTGGAATCACATCCCATTAGTTCCCCCGCTGCTCTCAGAAGCATCCCAGTTTGGACAATAATTGTAATAAATGCTTACTCTGTGTCACGCCCTCTTCTAGGTGTTGCTTTACAGCCCAGAGCAAAAACAGCTGAGCAAATTCTTTAAATAAAATGAGCTTTAGCCTCATTGCAGCTTTTACTCCATTGAAAGGTAAACCCCACCCTTCCATCATTCGACACATGCTGATCTGGTACTTCGTCTTTGCCAGGCAAGGCTAGGCACTGGAGCGTGGGGTGAACAAGACACGTTTCCCCACCCCTTCATTGATAACGTTTCCAGATGAATTCGGGGAAAGGGACCTGTCTGACAAAGTTTGCTTGTGGCTCAGAATTTGAATTTTTCTGCATTGTCTTAAACTTCTCCTGGCCCCACAGGGTTGTGAGATGCAGTGAGCCTGGCCACAGTGTCCACATCTATGCGTGTCAGCTGGCCCACGTTGGGTGTCCTTGTATAAAATATCTTGTTTTTTCTAATCCTTAGAAAGGGCAAGTAACTTTATTTTCAAGAAAGCCCAGAGCTGCAAATATTAGAGATTCAAGAGAACAATCGTCAGAACCCCATGACCCTGAGGACACCCAGCCCCAACCTTGATGCCCATTCTCATTCCCCAGTTTATCCGTCTTTACACAGACCTCTCCCATCCCTCCTTATCCTAAATCATTGCAGAGTTCAGGACCTACAATTATCTCTATTTCCAAAGCTCATGTGGTTTTTCCTTCCACTAAAATTCTCCAGGTCACCACTCTATCCTTCTTGGTTTCAGAAGTGCTGGCCTCTTCTCTCACCTTGCTGGACTGCCTCTTACAGCCTCTCTGCTGAGCTACAGCCATAGGAAGAGGCCAGCTGCCCCCATCCAGCCACCCCACCCCCATCTCAGTCTCATTTCCAGTATCAGCTGAAAACATCTCTTTTCTCCTTTTAATTATACTTCTCCAACTCACTTGCTCGCTCTGTTATTGGCCTCATGACTCAGGGCTTTAATTTATTCACCAAACAATGTCATTACACCACTGTTTTCTGTAATTTATACCATGCACAGTCTTCTGGTCTCTATTGTCCAATTCTGCAAAATGTTTGAGAGAAGCAGGGCTTGTTCCTATTCACCATGCGCTCCCTCCTGCGGAGACCTGACAGAGTCCATGGGGACTTACGGAAGGAAGAGATGAAATGAGAACTCTTACACTGAATTCATGGAACCCAGAATCTACCATCCCTCCACTTGGTTCCATGTAGAGTGGAATGGCCTTCAAGGGGCTGTTTCATCACCTTCCCCCAGGCTGCGTGAGGCTGGAATCTAAGCTGGAAGGGAGGGCATTTGCCTGCAGAGACAAGGCACTTTTTTTGGAGTACAGTTGCTTTACAATGTGGTGTTAGTTTCTGCTGTGCAACAGGTGAATCAGCTGTAAGTACACATACACGCCTCCCATTTGAGCCTCCCCCCATCTCACACCCTCGTCCCACACCTCTCGGTCTCCACAGAGCCCCGGGCTGAGCTCCCTGCACTATGCAGCTCGTGGAGCGTGTATACGCCAGCGCTATCCTCCCCACTCGTCCCACTTCCCCTTGCCCTGCCTGTGTCCACGTGTCCGTTTTCCACGTCTGCATCTCTGTTCCTGCCCTGGATCTAAACAGAGACCTAGAGAAACGAGAGAGAGAGCAGAGGGAAAGGGCACTCGTGCCTGAGTCTGACAAAGGCGGGCACATCCAGGGGCGACCGTCCACACCAGAACTTGGGAATCATGTTTCTGCCGGCAGCCCTTTTCACAGAGTGGAAGACATAGTTAGCACTTTGATCACCATCACTGTTAGTTAAATAAAATAAAAGGTAAATTTCACTGAATGGTCTGAATTTCACAAATCTTGCATTAAACAGGGTGCCAAAGTCAACTGATTCTTTTTTATTCTGGCACGACTATAGCTGACCTCAGCTTAATTTAAACCTTGAGCTTTGAAGACAAATGCAAATAATTAATTAACTTGCTAATCACTTTTCCCCGCTATGGGATTTTTTTTCAGAATCATTAACAATAATCATGTGAATAAACGAAAGAAAATTGGGATACAGAAATAATTTCCTGAAAAAGAGAACTAATAGGTGACATTTATTGAGTGCTTGTTAGGAACTAATCACGAAAGATATTAGATATTAAAGATGTTAGCCCACTGAATCTTTCTCAAAACCGTTTATGGCCCACATTATTGCTATGATTTGCTTCCATTTAAAAAACAAAACAAAACATGGCTTAGAGGTTAGGTAGCTAGTTCAAAGTCACAAAGCCGGTAATGTTAACAGAGCACCTGAATGATTATGTCTGATTCCAGAATCCATGCCCTTAGCACACTACTGGAGAGTGCACCTGTGTGTGGTGTGGGAGTGTGTACATACACACACATATCAGCCAGAAGGTGTGACCTCCAGTTGGGACTTTGTGTCATGCCTTCAGATGAAAGCCTTCCAAGACGAAAGCACATTGTCACATAGGACAGAGCCCCGTTGTCACACAGGACAAGCCCATAACTCAGCCAGCTCTGCTGTTTCTCACACAGTCTATATCCTCTTACTATCTCTCTGAGAAGGCAAGTGACACTTGTGCTTGCTCAGGGCCCCCGCTCAACAGAAACAGAACAGTCTTGGCCAGAGCGATGGACACAGCAAACCTGAACCACAGGCCCTGGGGAGCTCTGCCCTGAAAGAGAGACTCCCACTCCAACTTCCCATCTCCTTCCCAATTCCGTGGCCTTAGATGATGCCCTAGCTCAGGGTAACCCAGTCATAAACCACAAGTCCGTATTCCCTCTGTATGGGGTCTGGTGGGGGAGAGGAGCCTAGACAAGCACAGCTTTCTCGCATCTCCTCCTCTGCTTGCATCTGGACCCCACCGGCAAGGCTGGCAAAGAGCAGGCCAGCTGTCCACCACATGTGCTAGGCTCTTCCTGAGTGCCGCATGGCACTTAAGGACACAGGTGAGTGACTGTGATGATGCCAGAGAGAAGATAAAGGGGGGGATCAGACTGGGAGCTTCTCTCTGGAGAGCTGTTCTCAGCTCTTTCTGGAAAGCCCGAGAGGGCTCCTTGGGCTCTGGCCATGGTGCTGAATCCCCAGGGAGTGGGACATGGAGGCTGAGAACATGATAAGCAAAATCAGTGATACTGAGAAGATACCAGTCTCCCTGCCAAGAAGAAATAATTTTCTGATGTTCTTCTTGGGGAAATTTGGGATCCTGACCACCCTCAGATAGGTGAGCTTGCCTTTGCACCATGATAGAACAACAGCAACAGAAACAGTGAGTTCTGAAGCGGACATTTCAACACGCTCCAGTACTCTTGCCTGGAGAACCCCATGGATGGAGGAGCCTGGCGGGCTACGGTCCACGGGGTCACAAAGAGTCGGCCACGACTGAGCGACTTCACTTTCACTTGCCTTCGTATCTTTAGCTGTGTAACCTTGGACAAGATACATAACCTCTCTGAGCCCTAGAGTTCTCATTTGTAAAACAGAAAGAATATTCCTTATTTGAGCAAGATTACTGTTGGAAGAGCGCCTAGAACAGAGCTTAACACAATAAATGTTTCTTCTCTTTTTCTCTTGGCTTCATTCCCTGTTTGCTTGTAACTGTGAGTGCACCACACACACACTTCATGAGTTTCTCCCTCTTCCTATATAATATTGCTTGTATGCTAAGTCGTTTCAGTCATGCAGACTCTTTGTGACCTTATGGACTGTGGCCCACAAGGCTCCCCTGTCCATGGGATTCTCCAGACAAGAACACTGGCGTGAGTTGTCATGTCCTCCTCCAGAGGATCTTCCTCACCCAAGGATCAAACCTGAGTCTCTTACATCTCCTGCACTGGCAGCCACCTGGGAAACCCATATAATACTACTTATCTTCCTTCAAAGACACATTTAAGACCCAGGTCCTTCTTCAATCCTGGTGGGCTAGAGTCCATGGGGTCACAAAAAGTCAGACATAACTGAAGTGACTGAGCAGGCATGCAATGATCCAACTACCACCATACTGCCATTAACTCTGTGTTGGTATGTGTTTTCCATTCCATAAAAAAAGTGAAATGAACAGCAAGGTGGTGATTGATCTATGGTGAGTCTCAGAGCATCATCAGGACCCTGAGGTGAATCCCCTCCTGGGGGTCAGCGACGACTTACGAAGCAGCACAGTGTAGCAGAAAAGACCAGGAACTTGGAGTAATGTGCAGGGCTTGGTCCATGCTTCACCGCTTCCAGCTCTGGGGCCTGGGCCAATTCACTCGCTCAGTTTCTTCAGCAATAAGATGAGGATGACAGTAATTGCCACTTCACCTTAATACTATGTATTAAATGAGATGGTACTTTTTAGACGTGGTATAAAGCACTGCAGCCATGTTGGTTATGAGACCATATTATTCAAGAATCAGTCATTAGTCATAAAAGGAAATGTACACCATTCATGAGAAACTTTGGGCTGGAAGACGCACAAGCTGGAATCAAGATTGCCGGGGGAAATATCAATAACCTCAAATATGCAGATGACACCACCCTTATAGCAGAAAGTAAAGAAGAACTAAAGAGCCTCTTGATGAAGTCAAAGAGGAGAGTGAAAAAGTTGGCTTAAAGCTCAACATTCAGAAAACGAAGATCATGGCATCTGGTCCCATCACTTTATGGCAAATAAATGGGGAAATAGTGGAAACCTAGATAGCATATTCAAAAGCAGAGACATTACTTTGCCAACTAAGGTCCGTCTAGTCAAGGCTATGGTTTTTCCTGTGGTCATTTATGGATGTGAGAGTTGGACTGTGAAGAAAGCTGAGCACTGAAGAATTGATGCTTTTGAACTGTGGTGTTGGAGAAGACTCTTGAGAGTCCCTTGGACTGCAAGGAGATCCAACCAGTCCATTCTGAAGGAGATCAGCCCTGGAATTTCTCTGGAAGGAATGATGCTAAAGCTGAAACTCCAGCACTTTGGCCACCTCATGCGAAGAGTTGACTCACTGGAAAAGACTTTGATGCTGAGAGGGACTAGGGGCAGGAGGAGAAGGGGATGACAGAGGATGAGATGGCTGGATGGCATCACTGACTTGATGGACATGAATCTGAGTGAACTCCGGGAGTTGGTGATGGACCTGGAGGCCTGGCGTGCTGTGATTCATGGGGTCGCAAACACTGAGTGACTGAACTGAACTGAACTGAACTGTAGATACAAGCCCCCAGTGTGAAAGGTGAGTAATTTAGTATTACAGTCTTTTTTTCCACCCCAAACACAGTAGCTCCGGTTAGATTTAAAAAAGAGATTCAAAGGTTCCTAACCCTTTTCTAGGCTCCAGCACTGCCATTTAATGGGACATTGACTTTTGAGATGTCTTTCTTGCTTCTGCTTCTTAAAACTGTACAGGAAATATCTTCTGTCATAAGATTGCAATCTCTAGAAGAATAACCGCCTGCTTCAGTTAGTTTATGTACCTAAGAACAACAACAGCAAAAAGTCCTTGCTATTACAGTTCCCATTTCTATCACAAAGAACATGTTTGGAGGAAATGTCAGTGGAAGTTTTGCTCAGAAATCTAAGCATGATGATGGAAGAGGAAAAAATGAGCTGCACCTGAATAAGCAGAAGGCACTTTCAGAGGCAGATGCAAATTATATTAATTTATATTCTCCTGGCCACAGTTAGAAACAAGTGTTGCTCCTATGAATTTATTCAATAAAAAGCTTGCAGACTCTCAGAGCCTCTGGCTAGAAACCCACTAGTTTGCAGCAGTGGCCTTCGGGTCCATCACACCAAAGGAAGTGTTTAGGGCAGAGCCGGGCATCTGCTTCTCCTAAAGCAAGCAGTCCTGGGGAAGTGCTTCGCCCAGAAGTCTGTCCAGCTCTCCTACTGCACGTAAACACCACCATTTCTGCCTGGAGGAGGAACCAGCCCCAACGCCACAGCCCAGGTGAGAAGAGAGAATCATAGTCTGATTCCTTGTTCCGGCAGAGGAACTGCTAAATATCTGGATACCATTGTAGAAGTAGCTTATGTTTGGTAAAGCATATACCTTTTATCCCAAGGTATCTTTCAGAAAACACAAAATTCTAAAAGGGAACAAAAAACAGCAGCAACAACAACAAAACCCGGCAACGCGGCTCAGTTCGTTCTACTTAAGGCAGAAGTGACTTCCAGAGGAAGCTGGATCAGCAGTGCTTCGTTTTTCTAAATTACAAAAAACAATTCTGCATTTCAAAAGTAACTCATGAATATATTCCTGACGATTCAAACTGTGGAAAAATGTATACAGCAATAAATGAAAGTCTTCCTTCAACCCCCTCCCAGCCTCAACCCACACTCTCCTGGTCAGGAATAACCACTCAATAATTTGATGGTCCTCCCAGACCTTTCCTGTGCGCACTCATCGAGGTTTGTCTGCTTACATACATCAATGTGATGTCCACACTTTGCTATGTCCATGGAAAGTGATCTTAATCCAAAGCTTTAGATTCTTTCTTTAGAGTTAGAACGTCCAAACCTTTGAAACACTCACACTGCTGAAACAGGTACACAGTAAAGACAGAAATCTGCAATAATGTACTAGAAAGACAGGCCTGTGAAGTTAAGAAAGATGGCTGGGAAGACGCCAGGACACAGTCTTCCCTCTCCTAATGAAGTACTCCGGGAACCTCTGCAGAGATTCTCTTTACCCATCATTATTCTATAGAATACATTTCGATCACCTCTTCGCTCTGTATTCAGAATTGTTAGGCTGAAAATACTCGGTTACTCAAGACCTTGCTGGAAGTTTAAATTCAGAACTCTTCAGCAAAAGTGTAAGATATATTCCTAAACTCTGTTACCTATAAGTAAAGATCCCCACATCAGAAAAACCAAGGTCTCCTTTCTTGAGACCTGTTCCAAATCAGGATCTGCCTCAGTATTCAATAGAATATTAAAATCTCACAAAAGCAAGAATTTATTAGTGACTCCCCCTGGGCAGGCAGTTTACATAAGCTGTCACCATAAATCCTCACACAGCCCTCTGCAGGATCTGGAGACAAGCTGTATCTCACTTTAGAGTCTGTGCTTTTCTGCTCTGCAGCCTCCCCAAACCCAAGATGACTGTGCCTCCCAAGCAGACCACTTGGGATAGTGCAAACCGTGTCCCGGCCCGGAAGCCACTCAGAACTGGTGTCCCAGGGGCGGGGAGGGAGGAGGACTGCCCGGGCAAGGCTGAGCTGTAACAGGAGCAAGAAGCGGGCGTGTCTGAGAAAGCCCAGCACCCGCGAAAGGAAGGAGAGGAAGATAAGCTGCCGAAGCATTCCGAGGGCAAACATCAGGCAGGGAGACAGCGGGGGAGGAGGATAAGCCGCAGAGCGGGACTTGAGCACAGCAGAGAAGAGCCGAGAATCAAACCACACAACACTGGGGAGCTGGGGCCGGGGAGAGGGCGGGGAGGGCTGCTGGCGGCTCCCAGCAGCACAGGACGCTAACGGCCAGCCTTCTGCTCCACGGGCCTCCCTGGGCTGCAGCCACCTCGCCTATGACTCAGCACGCACTACCAGGTGTGACACTCGCTGTGCCACATTTGGATGAAAAAAACTAGATGCGACTTAAAAGCAGCCAGGCTGTGGCTAACCTTTCATCCAAAATGAAACTACTCATTCTTCACTCACTTCCGTGTAACTGTAGGCCCCACGTGGGCCAAGTCAGCGAAGGCTGTTTTCTTTCCTCAGTTACATGAACTACTAACGTATCTGCCCCCTGTTACGTTGTAAATGACCCGACTGTCTCACCTTTAGAGGGGAAACCTTTCTAAAGTCAAAGTTGTCTTGGAGTAAAGCGCTGATGTGTAAAACACGCCATGACTTCATCCGTCGTGTCACCACAGTCTGGGCTCCATCCTCTCTAACCTGGACGCTGTATGATCACCTCCCCGGCCTCCCTCCCTCTTGCATCCCGCTTCCCTCGCAGTCTTCAATCCTCCACACACGGAGCAACCACGCCGACTTCAAAATACACGACCGGGTCATTCTCCAAGAAGGACCTACTATGCATGCTTAAAGTGAAATGTCTCCGCTGTGTATTCCAAGGCTCCGCTTAATCTGGCCCCTCCTCTCCACATGCCCTGCTCTTTCCAACCTCGTCCCAGGCCACTCTCCCTGTCTTGAGTTCCCAATCCCAGCTTTTCCCTGCCTCAGGTCTTGCTCTGGGAACTCAAGGACCATGTCTGTAGCGTGTTTGCATCACCCACCAGGGTCGGGGCTGGTGCTTGGGGCACAGCTCAGTTCAGTTCAGTCGCTCAGTCGTGTTGGACTCTTTGCGACCCCATGAATTGCAGCACGCCCTGTCCACTCTTAATAAAGGAAAGGAAGCCGAAAGTCTGTAAGGCAACAAATGTCCACTAGAGGGCTCCCTTGACACTTGAGAACAAGACTTCTGTTAAACGCTCGACAGATACCCACAGTTACTACTACTACCACCACCACTAAGTTGCTTCAGTCGTGTCCGACTCTATGCGACCCCATAGATGGCAGCCCACCAGGCTCAGTTAAGGTGCTAATAAAAAGAAGAATGATCGTAACACAGAAATACTTTCAAAGGTAGTACTCTCCCNCTGCAGCCACCTCGCCTATGACTCAGCACGCACTACCAGGTGTGACACTCGCTGTGCCACATTTGGATGAAAAAAACTAGATGCGACTTAAAAGCAGCCAGGCTGTGGCTAACCTTTCATCCAAAATGAAACTACTCATTCTTCACTCACTTCCGTGTAACTGTAGGCCCCACGTGGGCCAAGTCAGCGAAGGCTGTTTTCTTTCCTCAGTTACATGAACTACTAACGTATCTGCCCCCTGTTACGTTGTAAATGACCCGACTGTCCCACCTTTAGAGGGGAAACCTTTCTAAAGTCAAAGTTGTCTTGGAGTAAAGCGCTGATGTGTAAAACACGCCATGACTTCATCCGTCGTGTCACCACAGTCTGGGCTCCATCCTCTCTAACCTGGACACTGTATGATCACCTCCCCGGCCTCCCTCCCTCTTGCATCCCGCTTCCCTCGCAGTCTTCAATCCTCCACACACGGAGCAACCACGCCGACTTCAAAATACACGACCGGGTCATTCTCCAAGAAGGACCTACTATGCATGCTTAAAGTGAAATGTCTCCACTGTGTATTCCAAGGCTCCGCTTAATCTGGCCCCTCCTCTCCACATGCCCTGCTCTTTCCAACCTCGTCCCAGGCCACTCTCCCTGTCTTGAGTTCCCAATCCCAGCTTTTCCCTGCCTCAGGTCTTGCTCTGGGAACTCAAGGACCATGTCTGTAGCGTGTTTGCATCACCCACCAGGGTCGGGGCTGGTGCTTGGGGCACAGCTCAGTTCAGTTCAGTCGCTCAGTCGTGTTGGACTCTTTGCGACCCCATGAATTGCAGCACGCCCTGTCCACTCTTAATAAAGGAAAGGAAGCCGAAAGTCTGTAAGGCAACAAATGTCCACTAGAGGGCTCCCTTGACACTTGAGAACAAGACTTCTGTTAAACGCTCGACAGATACCCACAGTTACTACTACTACCACCACCACTAAGTTGCTTCAGTCGTGTCCGACTCTATGCGACCCCATAGATGGCAGCCCACCAGGCTCAGTTAAGGTGCTAATAAAAAGAAGAATGATCGTAACACAGAAATACTTTCAAAGGTAGTACTCTCCCAGCCTTCCAGCTATGTGACCAGACTCCTTACTGCGCTGACCGCCTAGAGCTATAGAGACACCCACAGTGAGGCAGCCTCTGTCCCTCCGAGTTCGCATCCGTAAGGCCCATAGCACGCACCCTGGAGGGCAGGGCAAGGAGGAAAGGCACACTTGGTTCATTGACCATCACAAACTCCTGGGTAGTTTTAGAATATTTACATCACCCCAAAAGAAACCCCACAGCCAGTAGCAGTTTCTCCCCAGACCCTCCTTCGCTCAGCCACCAGCAACCACTGGTCTACCCTTTCTGTCCCCGGATCAGTCAGTTCTGGACACCAGGTATACAGGGGGCCACACAGTATGCAGCCTTTTGCGACTGGAGGGACCCTGGCCCCTCCTCCTCTGTATTCACCCTTCACAGCTACTAGGTTAAGCTTTATAAAATACAACTCTCCTTAATGGCTCCTGGTAGATTCAGGATCGAGCTCAGCCTCTTCTGTGCTCACAAAGGCCCTTGCCAACCTGACTCCTGCCTATTCGCCAGCCAGTCAACCTACTGTTCTCTCTCGAGTCCACTCACACACTGTTTCCCAGACACAGCACACAGTGTCACATCTCCATATCTCTTTGCCCAAGTGGCTTCCTCTGCTTGCAGCTCTCTTCTCTGTTTTCCTTATCTGTTTAACTGTCACCTCTCAACAGTCCGCCAGCCAAGGAAGCCTGCTCAGACCTCCTCTAGTGCTTCAGCTGCTTTGTGCCTCTGTTTCTGTGGCCCCGCCTAGCCCCGTTATCCCACTGTGCTGCAATACGGCTTTATCTGTCTCGCCCAGAGACCATTCGTCACAGAGCACACAGATGGTGTTTCATCTGTAGCATTTAGCACAGTGCCGGGCATGGAGGAGTCACTTAAATACTTGTGAAGTGAACAACAGTATGGTCTCGGGACAGCACAGCCCACGACACCCAGAAGGCAATCTGCAGTGAAGAAACTCAAGACATGCACAGCCCTGACTTTCACAGGGTGCTGCGAAAGGCACAGGACCATGAGAACTACGTCAAAAATAGAGCATTCTTAGCAAAAGCAAAAGATGGAGAGCCATTCTGGTTTGGTGCAGTTCCATGACAACAAAGAGCATTGCTTGTTCGCCAGTTTCTCATGTTGAAAACCCCAAACTCTGGACTACCCTGGCAGTCCAGTGGTCAAGACTCGGAGCGCCCTCTGCAAACCGGAGCGCTGGTTCAACCCCTGCTCGGGGAATAAGATCCCACGTGCCATGCAGCACAGCCGAAGAAAAAACCCAGACCTCATAACTGATTTTGCCCTTTAAAAGATGCTTTGGGGTCTCCTGCATTGCAGGCAGATTCTTTAACAACTGAGCTACCAGGGAAGCTCCCAATAGAAATAAGCTCCATCAAATTTTGGTGTGATCCAAAGAAAAGACCTAACATATCTAAGAACCTGCTACGAGTCAGGACTTTAAAAGCATTATCTCATCTGAGTCCCAAGATTAGCCTATGAGGGAGGTGATTTTATTGCCAGAGAAAGAATCAGCTCAGAGAGATTAGATGAACTTCACTGAAGTCTTGCAGCTGGTCAGCAGTCAAGCTGGGAATGGGGCCCAGCTCCAACTGGCTCCAATCCTCGGGTCCTCAACACAACATTACCCTCTTCTCAAGGCTTAACTGGAATGAGGGTGGTTAGTGGTCAAGAAAATCCTAGCACAACCAGCCCCGTGCCTCTGAAAACATCTACAAAAAATGTTGATGATCTTTGAAAAGACAAGTGTGGAGACCACCCTGGTGGTCCAGTGGTTGAGAATCCGCCTTGCAACTCAGGTGGCTCAGGTTGGGAAACTTAGATTCCCACATGCTACAGAGCAACTAAGCCCGTGTGCCACGACAAAAGATCCTGAGAGATGCAATGACGATGCCATGTGCAACCAAGAACTGATGCAGCCAAATAAATACATTTAAAAAAAAAAAAAAAAAGACCATTGTGGGATTACAAGGATGCCCAGTCCCAGCCTACAAGTGAAGCTTTCCGGAGACTGTTGAAGTCCCAGGAGAGACCTGCCCCCATGAGAGCGACAGAGAAGAAGAGGAATAAGGAAGGATGGAAGGAGAGGGATAGAGGAGAGAGAGAAGGCTGCTGGGAAATGCGATTATTAATATTTCAAATGGAGTTCTGACTGCTTAAGCTTTATTTAAGAACATGCTTCACTGTATAATTACAAGGCCTTAATTTGTTTTCTTTTCTGCACAATAAATAAGGAGCACATGGTTGCTCTTTGCAAACACCACCCTCCCTGGCATCGGTAGAGACTCCTGACTGCAGACAGACAGCTGGCACTCAGAGGGGCAGCCCCACTGCTGCCGGGAGGGGGTGAGCTACCTGACACCTGGGACACGACCTGGCTCTCCAGATGTCGAAAAAGACAAGGGACTAAGGTGCCCATTCATTTTTGGAGGAAGATGCTGGGGTGGCGGGTGGGTGGGTGAGGTCAGCCTCTGATCCTCCCCTTGGAGGAGGCATTTCTGGGGGCAACTGGTTTTGAGTGACACCAACACAGTATGGAACCAGACTCAACAAGCATCAGAGGAGGTTGATCAGATTCTCAATGGCAGAAGCTTACTTTCTATTGCCCAATGGCTGGGTCCCAAATGTCTCTGGGCTTCAAAGCTACCCAATGAGGAAAGGGAAACAAATGATGATGCAACCCTTCTATCGAGTCACTCATTCATTCATCCACTGATGTGCCTGCCATGTGTCAGGGGCTGCTAAGGACTGGGTACCGGGTGGTAGAGGAGGGAGGCAGGATGACTATCTTCAGGGAGCTTTCAGCCCAGGAGAGACAACAAACACCACAGAATTGGGGCTTCCCGGGGAGCTCAGATGGTAAAGAATCTGCCTGCGATGTGGGAGACCTGGGTTCAATCCCTGGGTCGGGAAGATCCCCTGGAAAAGGGAATGGCCACCCACTCTAGTATTCTTGTCCAGAGAATTCACAGAACTAAAAGATAATTATTCAGTTCCAATGCATATTTTATGAGACAAATGTCCTGGAAGAAAAAGAACAGGGACCTAAGAAAAGTGATGGGAACAGCACTTGAGGCAGGGGTTGGGGTGGGGGTCATAAAAAGCTTGTTTTCAATCCATTATCGAGCTGGAACTGGAAGGAAGGGTAAGAGCTAACTAAAGAGCCTAGGGGCTGGATGAAAGTCTCCCACCCAAGGGAGACTTGCAATATTTCAAAGGCCATGAGCATGGCATGATGGAGGTTTGGAGGGAAACGCAGGGCAGTGGGAGCAAGAGAAGAGGTGGGGAGGGAGATGTCAGTTCCCAGGCTGCTACCAGGCCTGTATTGCTTCCCACTCAGATCTCTGTCCAGGCCGCATGCTCACCTGGAAGACCAAGGGAATCTGGTTCTCAGTCTAAGAGCATCAGAGGCACATTCATGAGGCTCTGATTGAAATGTTTAAACAATCTCCTTAGGACTTCCCTGGTGGCCCAGTGGTTAAGACTTCACACTTCCAAGGCAGGGGCCGCAGGTTCAATTCCTGGTCAGGGAACTGAGATCTCACATGCTGCATGGTGCAACCAAATTTAAAAAAACAACAAAACAAACAAACAAACAAAAAAACTCCTTTCCCTTTGCACAAAAAACAATCGTGGGATGGGGTTAAGACTGACAGCTCTGGGGAGACCTCTTAGGACACTGGTGTGTAAGACAGGGCTTTCCAGGTGGCTCAGTTGTAAAGAATCTGCCCGCCAATGCAGGAGACATGGGTTTGATCCCTGGATTGGGAAGATCCTGTGGAGAAGGAAAGGGCAACCCACTCCTGTATTCTTCCCTGGAGAACCCCATGGACAGAGGAGCCTGGTGGGCTACAGTCCATAGCATTGCATAGTACTTAGCAGCAGCAACAGCAGCAACGGAGCATGCACACATGTGTAAGAGAGGCTGGGGCTCTTGGCAGGGAAGCACCAAGCCCTCCCTCTAGAAGGAGATGAGGAGGCATCTGACCCTCACTGCCTGACAGCAAATGGGGCATATAGTGGGGGATGTGGATGGAGAACCAGGCCCCACTGGTTCCAACCAGCTCCTCAACACAGCCTTCCAACCCCCCTATCTTTGAGTTCATGGTTTTCCCCAAATACTGGGTTAGAATTCCGGGGAAGCCTGAGATCCGCCTATTTAGAGCTTGGGCTTCCAAGTGCCTTAAATAAGGACTGAAATTCTGAGCTTCTGCAAAGGTTTCCAAGATACAGGACAGACTGGGTGCTGAGCATCTACCATGTGCAGCCACCAAGGGAGGTGCTGTGTGCTCACTCTTTCAATCCTCACATGAAGGTCTGGAGGGCAGGAATCCCCTCCCATTGTTCTGGGAGGGATACTGAGACATCATTTCTTGGTGGAGAGCATCAACTTAAAGAAAGCTGGCAAAGCTGGAGATCCAATGTCACCTCCAAGGTATATGCTGTTTCCACTCGTTCATTTACTCCCTCATTCATTCATTTTTCAAACCTGCAATTAGCATGAAACAAACATGACGGAATAAGACCTAGTCTTCCCTCCCAAGGACCTTGCACATCATGGGGAGAGACATATCTTCTAAAGGTCTATTTCAGGCTTTCAAAGGAAACACGGGAAGAAGCCCCTCCTGGAAGCCAGGGGACTGCCATGGCTTAGATCAAGGGCAGCAAATGGTCCAGGCCTGATCTGAGAGACCCAATGCCCTTCCAAGCCAGAGTCACAATGTCTGCATCACCTAGAAGACCACCCAGAAAAGGGAGAGGCCCCTCAAGACCAAGGCAAGCCCCATGAGACAAAAGGGGTTAACCCAGGAACAAAAGAGACTTTCACAAAGCCATCAAGAGGAAACCAGGAAGAAAGACACAAGACTGCCAGCCTGCTAAGGCATGAAGAGGGACAAAAATTAATGATGACTCCAAAATAGCCATGAGACTAATCTCACTTTCTAAATCTGTCCTTAACAAGAAAAATGGAGAAAAGAGCTGTAGACAAATGGGAAGTAATGACGCCTTAGGGGAGGGGAGGAAAAAAGAAAAGAAAATCTACTGAGAATAATCAAGGTTGGAAAATACAGGCACACAGTCTAATCCCCGAGGCTAGGAGACGTGCAGTCCAGAGTGTTTACTCAGCACTGGACTGAGGTTTTAAAGGCAAAGCTGATGAAGTTACATAAAACTCTTAAAGTTCAGTCTGGAGAATCCTAGAGAATGGAGTTTCCTGAAATGAGAAAGAACACAGCCTTTATGCTGAATGTAGGGCTTTGACTATGAAAATTGGAAAATAAATAACACAGATAGTAGCTGGTAAAGAGGGGGTGCACAGCCATACAGTCTGGGTCACGTTGGGTCTGCCCCGGGTGGATCACAATGCTTTCCACAAAACAAAGAGAAAAGAAAGAAATAATGAGGGAAGATGTGAGTAATCCCAGGACCATAGGGAGCCTGAAGGAGAGACTCAAATGGACAAGAAAAAAGAAACTCGATTTAGGAAGCTTTCCACCTGCCTCCCTAGGGACCAATGAGCCAATCTTTCCCATGGCTCCAGAGGGGCAATCTCCCAGGAGGATGAGGGTGTGAGTGGACTAGAAATCTACTTTCTTTGGAGGCAGCAGAGAAACGAGTGGAGACTAAGAAACTCCAAAATGAAAATCTGGACCTTGGTGAGTTCTAGGGTACAAAACACATGTTGGATTCAATAGGATCAAGGAGTATCCATTTAAGAGGGCAACAGGGACTCCCCTGGTGGTCCAGGGGCTAAGACCCCAAGGTCCCAATGCAGGGGCCCAGGTTCAGTCCCTGGTCAGGGAACTAGACTCCACACACCACACCTACCAGATCCGGTGGGCCACAACTAAGACGTGGCACAGCCAAACAATAAACTTTATTGCAATAATTTTTTTAATTTTTAAAAATAAAAGAGGACCACAGGGACTCCCCTGGTGGTCCAGGGGCTAAGACCCCCGTGCTCCCAATGCAGGGGCCCCAGGTTCGATCCCTGGTCAGGAAACTAGATCCCGCACGCCACAGCCATTCTTATGCCTGTGTGCCACAACTAAGATCCAGTCAGCCAAACAAATAGATTTTAAAATGACTTTTTAAATTAAAAAAAAAAAACAAAAAAGGATAACAGAGGCTCTCCCTGCAGTCGTCAGACGTCACAGGAGCTGGGACACGGGAAGAATGCGAGGATGCGGGCATCTCTACAGAAACACAACTCTACTGCACCGGGAGGTATCAAGTGTTGAAGCTGCAAACACGGGCATGAAATCATGACTCAGCAGAGCCTGGGCCTCAGAGTGCCTCTAATCTGCTCCGCATCCCCTCCTTTCCCACTCCCCTGCTCAGATCTTGCAATGAGGTCTGCCACCTACAGACACGGTCTACTGTTTCAAAAGGAGTGTGACTACCAGGTGCTATACTGGGTGCTATACAGAACCCGTGGCCCAGCACCCACTGTCTAACACAAGCTCTGCTCCCACAGCCCCCAAGGCCCACGCTTTCCACACCTTGCTCAGCACAACCACTCTCTCATGCTCACCTATCTGCGCTCATGGCAAGGAGAAAAGGCGTGTCTGTACTTCCACTGCTTTCTCTGCAATCACAGAGCGACTGTATCAAACAGTTGTTTCAAACAGTCAGACTCACTGTCCCCTACACCAAACACTGGCCTGAATTCTGAAAGCCCGCAAAGCCAGTTTCCCAGAAAGCACACTTGCCCAGATGATCTGCTTATGGTGCTTGCAGCCTTTCTGGACGACACTGCCTTAGAAGACCTCCATTTTGCAGTTTTAGGCCTACTTGGGTAACCAACACCATCACGTCTCTCTTTTCCCTTTCAAAGCTGGTTAACTATTCTCCCTCACTTTTGTATTTTCACAGTGGTCCAGGATAACTCTCCGAAGAGATGGTCAGCGGCTAAGATGCTGTGTTCCCAGCACAGGGGCCCCGGGTTCGATCCCTGGTCAGGGAATGAGAGTCCACATGCTACACAGGGACCTATCCCACATGAAAATACCCCATGCCACAATTAAGACCTGGTGCAGCCAAATAAATAAATATCCAACAACCCCGTGGACCGTAGCCCCCCAGGCTCCTCCGTCCATGGGATTCTCCAGGCAAGAATACTGGAGTGGGTTGCCATTTCCTTCTCCAGGGGAATCTTCCTGACCCAGGGATTGAACCCAGGTCTCCCGCATTGCGCGCAGATGCTTTAACCTCTGAGCTACCAGGGAAGCCCATCCAACAACCAGAACAGAGCAACCCTCCTAAACACGGCTTCAATCTCATCGATCCCTTATACATCAGCTGACTACATTTATACCCCTTACTTTGGTATTAAAAGCCCTACATAATCTGTCACTGATCTATCTCTGTAACTATATTACCTACCAATCCTTGACTCAGAAAACTCAAATGTCTACAGGATTCGGGTAAACAGCAGAAAGGAGTAAAAGACTTGCTGGAGAGGGGCCGCGTACACTCAGTCCCTTCGTTACTAGATAGGACCTCCTGCACTGCCAAATCAACCTCCTGACTGCCTTTTAAAGAAAAGTCAGAAGTCTGGCTTTTTGTGTGGAAATGTTGGCATCTATCTTAAATTTAGAATACTGCATGATCCAACCCCACGTGTGCCAAACACAGCGTTGTCTACAGCTTTGATCCCATCTGGCCCAGCAGGAAGGTTTAATCACGGAGGCACCTGAACGCGTCCAACACCTTCTCCTCTGCCTACATTTCTGCCGCCTCTTCTGGTTCTCTAAGACTGCTCAAGCCCCGCCTCTTCCATGAAGCTGCCCTGGATCGCCTAACCCTTACACCCCCGCCTTCTCCATGAAGCTGCCCTGGATCGCCTAACCCTTACACCCCCGCCTTCTCCATGAAGCTGCCCTGGATCGCCTAACCCTTACACCCCCGCCTTCTCCATGAAGCTGCCCTGGATCGCCTAACCCTTACACCCCCGCCTTCTCCATGAAGCTGCCCTGGATCGCCTAACCCTTACACCCCCGCCTTCTCCATGAAGCTGCCCTGGATCGCCTAACCCTTACACCCCCGCCTTCTCCATGAAGCTGCCCTGGATCGCCTAACCCTTACACCCCCGCCTTCTCCATGAAGCTGCCCTGGATCGCCTAACCCTTACACCCCCGCCTTCTCCATGAAGCTGCCCTGGATCGCCTAACCCTTACACCCCCGCCTTCTCCATGAAGCTGCCCTGGATCGCCTAACCCTTACACCCCCGCCTTCTCCATGAAGCTGCCCTGGATCGCCTAACCCTTACACCCCCGCCTTCTCCATGAAGCTGCCCTGGATCGCCTAACCCTTACACCCCCGCCTTCTCCATGAAGCTGCCCTGGATCGCCTAACCCTTACACCCCCGCCTTCTCCATGAAGCTGCCCTGGATCGCCTAACCCTTACACCCCCGCCTTCTCCATGAAGCTGCCCTGGATCGCCTAACCCTTACACCCCCGCCTTCTCCATGAAGCTGCCCTGGATCGCCTAACCCTTACACCCCCGCCTTCTCCATGAAGCTGCCCTGGATCGCCTAACCCTTACACCCCCGCCTTCTCCATGAAGCTGCCCTGGATCGCCTAACCCTTACACCCCCGCCTTCTCCATGAAGCTGCCCTGGATCGCCTAACCCTTACACCCCCGCCTTCTCCATGAAGCTGCCCTGGATCGCCTAACCCTTACACCCCCGCCTTCTCCATGAAGCTGCCCTGGATCGCCTAACCCTTACACCCCCGCCTTCTCCATGAAGCTGCCCTGGATCGCCTAACCCTTACACCCCCGCCTTCTCCATGAAGCTGCCCTGGATCGCCTAACCCTTACACCCCCGCCTTCTCCATGAAGCTGCCCTGGATCGCCTAACCCTTACACCCCCGCCTTCTCCATGAAGCTGCCCTGGATCGCCTAACCCTTACACCCCCGCCTTCTCCATGAAGCTGCCCTGGATCGCCTAACCCTTACACCCCCGCCTTCTCCATGAAGCTGCCCTGGATCGCCTAACCCTTACACCCCCGCCTTCTCCATGAAGCTGCCCTGGATCGCCTAACCCTTACACCCCCGCCTTCTCCATGAAGCTGCCCTGGATCGCCTAACCCTTACACCCCCGCCTTCTCCATGAAGCTGCCCTGGATCGCCTAACCCTTACACCCCCGCCTTCTCCATGAAGCTGCCCTGGATCGCCTAACCCTTACACCCCCGCCTTCTCCATGAAGCTGCCCTGGATCGCCTAACCCTTACACCCCCGCCTTCTCCATGAAGCTGCCCTGGATCGCCTAACCCTTACACCCCCGCCTTCTCCATGAAGCTGCCCTGGATCGCCTAACCCTTACACCCCCGCCTTCTCCATGAAGCTGCCCTGGATCGCCTAACCCTTACACCCCCGCCTTCTCCATGAAGCTGCCCTGGATCGCCTAACCCTTACACCCCCGCCTTCTCCATGAAGCTGCCCTGGATCGCCTAACCCTTACACCCCCGCCTTCTCCATGAAGCTGCCCTGGATCGCCTAACCCTTACACCCCCGCCTTCTCCATGAAGCTGCCCTGGATCGCCTAACCCTTACACCCCCGCCTTCTCCATGAAGCTGCCCTGGATCGCCTAACCCTTACACCCCCGCCTTCTCCATGAAGCTGCCCTGGATCGCCTAACCCTTACACCCCCGCCTTCTCCATGAAGCTGCCCTGGATCGCCTAACCCTTACACCCCCGCCTTCTCCATGAAGCTGCCCTGGATCGCCTAACCCTTACACCCCCGCCTTCTCCATGAAGCTGCCCTGGATCGCCTAACCCTTACACCCCCGCCTTCTCCATGAAGCTGCCCTGGATCGCCTAACCCTTACACCCCCGCCTTCTCCATGAAGCTGCCCTGGATCGCCTAACCCTTACACCCCCGCCTTCTCCATGAAGCTGCCCTGGATCGCCTAACCCTTACACCCCCGCCTTCTCCATGAAGCTGCCCTGGATCGCCTAACCCTTACACCCCCGCCTTCTCCATGAAGCTGCCCTGGATCGCCTAACCCTTACACCCCCTTTGGGTTTCTGCCTAGCCTTCACGGGCACCTTGAGTACTGAGTGCCCTCCCCAGCCCTTCTGGCATCACAGGTGGCGATAGTGGTAGAGAACCTGCCTGCCAATGCAGGAGATAAGAGACCTGGGCTCGACCCCTGGTTCAGAAAGATCCCTTGGAGAAGGGCACAGCAACCCACCCCAGCATTCTTGCCTGGAGAATCCCATGGACAGAGGAGCCTGGCAGGCTCACTACGTTCCTCCTTCCCTCTCAGCCACCACCACGGCTGTTGACCCAGCCAACCGGGTAAAAACTGGACGACCATCCTAGACCACCCCCTCCCCTCAAATCCAGTAGCCACCATCCAGTTCCCATGATCTGTCCTCCCAAACCTCTCAGACAGCCTCCCTCGGTCCACGCTCCCCACACTGTTTTTACTTTGGGCGATCACTCCTCCCCTGGATCCCTACACCCGCTTGAACGTGCCACGGGACAGAGCCCTCACTCCTAAATCTCTAACCTGCATTCCCTGAGACCACCAGATGAAGTTCAAAATTTTAAGAAACCCTGCTCCACCACTGTGGCCTTGCAGCCTTCAGGGTAGAGCTCAGACTGCTGGTTTGTCAGATGAAGCCTCACCTCCAGCTGCCGCTTCCTGCACCCACATCAGAAATGTGGCTAATTTGAACTGAGATGTGCTTTAAGTGTAAAACACACAGAAAATTTAGAAACCTTAGTGGGGAAAAAAATGTAAAATATCTCAATAATTTCAAAATACCAGTTCTTTGTTGGAATAATACTTTGGCTATATTGGCTAAATAAAATATGAAAACATTTCATTTCTGAGGTCTTTTTTCTTTTTTTAACTTTTAAAAATATGACAAGAAAAGTTTAAATGACATGTGTCTTGCATTATATTTCTATTGAAGAATGCTGGTTTAAGAAATTCCCTTGTGGACACAAAGATAAAACAGCTGTTGATGAAAGTGACTTCAAACTGGCAAATTCCTCCAGGTCCTTATCAGAGATGGATTCTAGCTCAGTTCTGAAGAAAATGAATAACCTGATCTGAGGCAGGTGAGATATAATTACAGGAATTCATCAGCTTTACTTGGAATTTGAATTCAGACTCTCATGTATTAATCCACTTTAGGAATCACTCAAAGGATCTAGCGTAATTTTTTAAGAGACATCCTTTATATTCAAACCAGACCGAATATGCTAGTCATTCTTGAACCTAAGAACACATGCCTGCCAAACTATTATCCTTTATTAGTGGTTTGTTTTTCTCCCCCTGCTCTACACTTTGTAATCCTTAAAAGGAATAATGAGGATAAGTGTTTGGGGGTCTCGCGAAATAATGGTAAATTTGGTAAATTTATGCTTAAGTAGAAACTTACTTCTTCAGCTATAATGGGCCTTATTTCATTGAATTTTGTTATTGTTGTTGAAATAAAGCAAGAACTTCTAATACCTCCTTTACTACCCTCAGCCAAAATTTTCAAAGTTAAGCTGTGGTTTATTTTATTTGTCTTTTGGTTTTGTTTGGGCAGGAAGTAAGGGAACTAGAGAACAGCATCTGGGGATGAGGCATCTATCGGTCCAACAGATCCTTCCTCATTGAGGAAATAGCCCGCGGGAGAGCTGGTGTATTCTACCAGCCTGGGCCCCCCACTACTGCTGCAACTATTCCCGGAATCCCCACCCATTCTTCATCCTCTGGAGACTGGCACACAGTTGAGTTTAGCAGAAGGCACAAGTACTGGCAAAACTGGTATTTCCAATAAGAGTCACATGGGTTGGGACATGAAAATGTTGACCAGATGGCCCCATATTTAACCTGTTTAAACCAATACAAAGCTCCTATTAGAAGCCATTACCTACACAGGGGATGGGCTTCACCAGTGGCTTCGTCGGTAAAGACTCTGCCGGCAATGCTAGAGACCTGGGTTTGATCCCTGAGTCAGAAAGATCCCCTGGAGGAGGGTGTGACAACCCACTCCAGTATTCCTGCCTGGAGAATTTCATGGACAGAGAAGCCTGGCAGGCTATAGTCCATGGGGTCGCAAAAAGTCGGACACAACTGAGTGACTAACATTTCACTTCAACAGGGGATAACGTCATTTTTAGAACAGTGGTTTTAAAACCGACTTTATCCAAATGTGGAAGTGCCTTTAGGGCAGGAACTAGTCTTCCATTTCTATTCTAAACATGTGTTCACTCCAGGGCTGCGCACCTCTCAGGCTCTCAGACCAGAGCCTGGGTGCTGCCTGCTCTTGCAACATTTTCCATCATTCCAACAACAACTGAACTTCATCAGTCACAGAAGCCATTTCTGGACTGGGTGAAACCCCCTTTTGTTTTGTTATCCAAAGATAACCAAGAACTTGTATCCCATCCTAGCTTCTCACACCTTATCCATGGGTGAAAGAAGGGAACAAGACACGCGAGGTCACGGTTGACTCCCTTCCGTCCTATCCATCCCCACTTCAAGTAAAGGGCGATTCAGCCTCTCTCCATGGAGGACACGATTCTGATCAGCCAAGTGAAGGGAGAAGTTCCTCCCCACTTGCTAGAGCCCAGGGCCAGTGCCTAAGAAAGTGACCCTCTCACGGCGTTGGCCTCAGCCTGGCTTCTCCCGCTCCTGCCTCTTCCCGACAGGGGAGCCACAGTTACAGACACTGGGACACCACTGAGAAGCCAGGCTGAGCCTTCTGGCTCAGAGAGTCAACTGTGCAGGAAGCTCAGCAGGCAGCCATCGTGTGAAACCAGCTCCAATACAGCTGACGCAGTGCACTAGAAACTCAAGCTTCTCCTTGACGAATGGTTTCACAACAGAAGATGGCCCAACAGAAGGGCCATCACTTTATCTACAGAAGCCCCAATTCACTTTATCTACAGAAGCCCCTGAAATCCAGTGATGCTACGCAGCTGCAAAACAAGGAGCTCACTGGTCCAAAAGATGCAATAACTAGGGCATTCCCTGGCAGTCCAGTGATTAGGACTTGGTGCTGACCACCTGGGTTCGATATATGGTTTGAGAACTATTAATAAGATCCCACAAGGCTGGCAGTGTGGGGAAAAAAAGAAAAAGTCCAATAATCACCTACAGTACTGCTTTCTAAGACTGCATGTTATCTGGCCATGCAACAAATAGTTATTAGCCTCACTGTCCTCCCCTCCACCAACACCATTTTAAGGGGATGGGTGGGCTTCATTTAATATCTTTTACATAATTTATTACAAAAAGATAAAACTTTGGTACATACAAGTTAAATTATGTATCATTAGGGGCTAGCAGTTAAAGGAAGAAAACTACTGAAGATGTAAAACAAACCAACTTGATTCCTGACAGCAGACTTGCAGTAACAGCTGCCTGACTCAAGTAGCAAGTGCTAACAAAGGCAGTATTTCAGGAAGGCCAGGAAAGCAGGGTGAAAACAGGCCCGGGAGAGCGCTGCAGGCCGTGGGACCAACGGGACAACGGCCTCTGCAGAACCGAGGGGGAAACAAACCCTATCTATCACCCACTGTTGCTGCAGTTACTATGCCCTTTGGGAGAGAACAGATTCCAGGCAGCAGTCATTACCTGTCCTTGCCTGTGGGCATCTCATTCCCCGATCCTCTGCCCTCATCAGATCCACACCATCAAGCTGAGAAGGAGGCAGACAACAGGTAGTCCTGTTGCACTCCTTTTGGTGGGGACAAGGGCCCTGTATCATTTACATTTACACGGCACCTTCAAAAACGGGATAATAAATACCGCACCATATTTTCAGAGGCTGTGGAATTCACAATTTCTCCAGCTTCCTACTTCCCCACAGGGATGCTGAGTTCCGAGCAATTCTGCTCTCTTGCTCTTCCTGAGCAAGTTAATCTCTTCTAACCTGAGATTAGCAGGTTCAGCTTGTTGCTTCTTCCTTGCATGCAATTTAATTTCTAAGAACACATCCTTTCAACACCCGAAAAGCTACTCCATAACTCTTTAAGATGGAGTATTTAAGTGTATTCTACTTAAATATACTTTTTTTTTGATGGCAAACACAAAGAAAAAGCCTAGTTCCTTTAAAAATTGCATGTACATTTGAAAGGCAGTAGAAGGCTGCTAGAGTAGTTAATGGATAATCTCAGATTTGGTTGCAAATCAAAACTTTATACTACCCTTTGACTTCAAAGAAGGATGAACAGAAATCTGAGTGGATTGAGGGTTTGGTTTGTTTCTTTCTTTTTTACAATAATTGTGTTTTCTCCATCTTTGTTTTTGCTCAGAAAGTAAGTCAGCACTGCAGGGCATTCCCTGAGAAAGTTTTACATGAGTACAGTACACCAGCAAGTCCAGTGAGGTGACTACAGATAGCAGAAAACTAAGCCTACAGATTTGGGTCCATAAAATTAATCCCTTTACATCATTTAATATTGAAATAGGACTTTAAGCCATTAAGACAAGTGCTGATTAGGGCAGCCTCAAAACATCATTTTAACATGTTAAATCTGATCAACTGTGCTTTGAAGTAAAACAGCTCTAAGATGTACTTGAAGTGAAAACACAGAATCTCCTTGCCTGCCAACATTTTTAGGGACTAATATCTTGGGCAGCCCACTGTCTCTTTACTAATAAGGTTCCTGTTGCGATTAAAGCCGTGGCATGGGTACTGCCTGCCTCCCCAGCAGCTAACCCAGCGGAGGGCAGACCTTTGGCCTGCCAGGACTCTAGGAGGCATGGGCAGCTGGCTCTGTTTGTTTTTTTAAACGGCCAGTCTTTCCATTTCATTGAGATGGGTTTCCATGGAGCCGGTAATCACACACGGCACTACTAAGACACATAAAAGTCAAGACTGAGAAGAGAGAAGAGTTTCCAGGAACTTATTTAACAGCCATCGAGGGGTAGAAACAGACGAGTTCTAAAGGAAGGAAGGTAGCTGATGGCTTGGAAACCCGATTTGGAAAACATATCTAACTCTACAAATTCTTAAGACCTGATTATTTTTCTGTCTGTTTTTTCCAAAAATAATTTTCCTTTGATTTAAACAAAGTTCATCCTTGACATAGTATTGTTTAGATGAGATTTGGCAAAATGTTTCAGAGGAATTATCTGTCAAAACCAATCTGGATTTAGATGCTTCCCTAGTAGCTCAGAGGTTAATGCATCTGCCTGCGGTGCAGGAGAGCTGGGTTTGATCCCTGGGTTGGGAAGATCCCCTGGCTGAAGGAAATGGCAATCCACTCCAGTATTCTTGCCTGGAAAATCCCATGGACAGAGAAGCCTGGTGGGCTATACTCCACGGGGTAGCAAAGAGTCGGACACGACTGAGCGACTTCACTTTCTTTCAAATAATCCTAAATTATAGAAGTTAAAATGAACTTAATCTTAAAAAAATAAATCGCTAGGGTTTTTACATAACTTGAAGTTATTAGTGACCCTGACAATAATATCCATGCCAGATAGTTCTCAAATTATCAAAAATTATTCTCGTCCTTCTTGAACTATGAAAGACGTTTAATCTGTTGGTTGATTTAATTTTTATTCATTCCACCCAAATCCAAAGACGATTCTGAACAGCTTTCTTGAAGGCTCATTCTTGGCACACCAAGATCACCACTCCCTCAGACCCCTGGTTCCTGGCTAGGTTGGATGAACACAGTGGACTGTGAACTGTTAAGGCCTGGCCCATCTCTGAAGGACGTAGATGCCTCTGTTCTGGTCGGGATGGCTCAGTAAGGCTCCGCTGTGGTCCCTAGCATGGCTGCATGACTGCCTAATGCTTCAGGACGGCACTTTGAAGGTACAAAGCAGTAGCAAGGTCTCCACAAATGCAGACCCCTGGGTGTGGTTAATGCTTTTCTGAGGCATCATTGAGTTTCCATGTTTTCATTTATTTTTTTTTTAAGGGAGGAGGTGATACATGCTCTTCTAAACTTACTCCTGGATTCATCTGGTGATAAAATCACCCATCAGCTGAATGTACATGCAGATAGACAGGTGTGGGTTATGGAGTTTCTAGTCAACAGCTGAACTGCATGAATTTAGAAAAATAGTCCAAAATGAACAAATGCACCCAGCAAAAGGCTAGTTCAATTAAGGCTGAATTTTTCGATGTTTAAGATAGACTTTGTCTTATAATAGGAAGGGATGACTTCAGAAAGTATTACTTAAATCACTAGGATTCTGGGTAATTTGATAATGACCCTGGAGCATTATTAGTTCTTACTTAGCATCTTGATTTTGCCCTTAATTTTAAAGTGATAAAAGACTGATCCTTCCACGAAAATTCTACCTTCTTCTAACCTCTCCTCACTAAGATTCTTTCAGGCTAGTGATGCTGGCTAGAGAACCCTTTTACCAAAAGCCTTCTGGCCTCCTTTCTCCTTCAGTCTTTCTAAGGCACACCACAGGGCTTGTCTTTTTTCTAAGAGTTATCTCTTAAATTCTCTCCCTAGGATCACAGCACATTTTTAAAAAAATTATCTGAATAGAGATCAAAAATTGTTAGGATTAGGGAATTCTTTGGCAGCCTAGTGGTTAGGACTCCATACTTGCACTGCAGTGCACATCAGTTTGATCCCTGGTCAGGGAATTAAGATCCTATATATGCCTCAAAAGAAAAAAAAAAAAAGGATTAAGCTCAGATCACTCTCCCTTCCACTGC
Organism: Oreotragus oreotragus; assembly: GCA_006410675.1. Lineage (NCBI taxonomy): Eukaryota > Metazoa > Chordata > Mammalia > Artiodactyla > Bovidae > Oreotragus > Oreotragus oreotragus. The sequence continues at coordinate 51,959 of SJYX01018095.1, forward strand.
TGTCACTTTCACATACTTCTGAAATTGTCTATCCCTATTTTTTACCCCCTCTTTAAAGAACAAGACTACTTCAGAGTCGGGGTGAGGTGGTGGTAACTAACATTAGTTTAGACATGTTCGGTCCTGTCTTGTGATTTTCAAGCGTTCAGGAAGAAAAGGACCACACCTCTGTAGGATAGATAAGAAAGTAGAAAGCCTCAGTGGTCTGGATTAAGGCAGCTGGCATGACTCTCAGTCTTTGTAGAGTTGGAAGACCTAGGCAGAGCAGGTAAAAAAGTCTTTGAAATTGTGAGCTCTGTTCCTTACAGAGTCTAAGATGTTGGACATAACTTCCTTGGTTTCAAGTCGACACTGCACACTGCTTCACTCCCTTGGAGGGATGTTCTGGAAATCTACGGAGGCTATTTTTATCTGATATAGTTGTGCCCAAACATTGCCTTTTTTCCAATTAATTTTTTTAGTTTAATAAAATTTTTTTATCACATAACATTTACCATGTAAGCCATTTTTAAGTGTATACAGTCAGTGGCATTAAGTACACTCACGTTCTTATGTAACTATCACCACCATCCATCTCCAGAACTTCTTCACTTTCTCAAACTGAAACTCCAAACCCATTAAATAATCTCTCCCCTCTTCCCCCTTCTCAAAGTCCCTGGGAGCCCTCACTGTACTTCCATCTCTCTGAATTTGACTCCCCTAGGTGCCTCATCTAAATCATACACTTTGTATCTGCTTTATTTCACTTAGCATAATGTCTTCAAGGTTCCTCTGTGTTGTCACAGATATCCCAAACATTACCTTTTAAAATACGTATTATTTTATCCAGAAATCACTTTTTATTTCTTTTTATGTTACAAGTGGGGCATTAATGATTTTTTTTAAAATTATGTGTACAGGTAGGTTTTATGACCTAGGAATTTGGTTTCAGGAGAGAAAAGGAGGTGCCAGGTCTGACACACTACTCTAGATGTGGGACAGGGCAGCTGTGAGGGCGAACGTGACCCTGAACCTAGAAAGCACCTCACGAGGAAGATGTGGGACGAGGACCCCAGGACTAGGCACCCCAACACCAGGACTCAGGGCGGCCCCGAAAGCTGGAGACCAGGAGCCAGGAGCCACCGGCAGGGAACCGTGAAAACTCCCTGGGACAGCTCCCAAGGAGTCAGACACATAAAAGGAAGCTGCGTGTTCCCAGGAGCAAACCCAGGGATACCCGATTTATGCTGAGGTTTTTACAGTGCTTCATAAACTAAAATAACCAACACCTGGGAGCACTTTAAATTCTACAGACGTGTGCAGGGGTCACGGGCTGCGGCAGAATCTGCTAGTCTATGTGGTGCAGGTCCACTCAGACATGCCATTCTCCTGGAAGCACATGGTACAAGGTATAAGAGAGGGTATTCCACCTTAGCAGGGCCAACTGTATACTGACTATGTACCTCTAGCCACCCATTTCTGTATCTTTAAATTACTCCACATCGACTCTAGTCTAGATAAGCATACTTTTATTTCTATTATTTAAGCTTTAAATGACACCTTGTCACTAATTACACGTGTGATCAGAGAAAGTCTCAAAGCCAGTTAACTCTTCTCCACAAGAGTTAAAGAACATAAAGGAGAATTAGAATGGAAAAACTGTCAGAAGTAGGGAAATTAGTACTAGACATCATACTCCAGCAAGTCAACCAACCTATAAGCTCAGCCTCAAACTGGTCAAAACTCTTTGCGTGCTGGGGGCTGGGATGCAGCAGTGAAGGGGAGGCTCTGTCCCTACCTTTGTCCCACCTGCCTTACCTGGTTCTTCTTTATCATTTCATGAGGTGTTAGGACCCTCCCCACACAAAACGCTCCAGTATATGTTGTAGATTAATCCACAGTCTTCACCAGCCTTTCCCATACTTACACTGAACACATCATACAGTACAAGGGCCTAGCCAAAACACACTCCTGCTGCGTTCCAACTTAATGTAAAACCAGATACTCTTAAATGTTTGAGAATTTCTTTCTCCACCACAAATCTTAAATCTTTCAGCAGTATGGGGTCCACGTTCTAGGGATAATTTTCATGCCTGAATAAACCATCCATCACTTCTAAAAACTAACGTTGAATTATTTGTAAATACATATTACTGTTTGTAAGTACATATTATTTTTGGCTAATTAAGAACTCTGGGAGTTGGTGATGGACAGGGAGGCCTGGCGTGCTGCGATTCATGGGATCGCAAACAGTCGGACACGACAGAGCAACTGAACTGAACTGAACAGAAATATAATTTGGAAGACATGACAAGCTTACTCTACCTTACTAAAAGCAGCAGCTTTCGTTTTCTAGATTTCTTATGTATTAATCATGTATTGTCTTCCTATCATGTTCCTATAATGCTGCTGCTGCTGCTAAGTCGCTTCAGTCGTGTCCGACTCTGTGTGACCCCAGAGACGGCAGCCTACCAGGCTCCCCGTCCCTGGGATTCTCCAGGCCAGAACACTGGAGTGGGTTGCCATTTCCTTCTCCAATGCATGAAAGAGAAAAGTGAAAGTGAAGTTGCTCAGTCGTGTCCGACTCTTAGCGACCCCGTGGACTGCAGCCCACCAGGCTCCTCTGTCCATGGGATTTTCCAGGCAAGAGTACTGGAGTGGGGTGCCATTGCCTTCTCCGGTTCCTATACTAGTGTACTACAATTCAGAAGGAAAAAAATACTCAGAAAACCAGCTAGCTTTTTTTGGATGAAACTGTTCTATAGATATGGAACTTCACCATTAATGAGTCACAAATGGCCAGAGAAGTAAGGATCCTTATTCACCTCAAGTAGGGGAATGCTGGTGAATACTGCCTAAGGCACAAAACTGGTAAAGGGGCAAATTTTCACTAACCTGAGTAGTCAAACTGCAGCAGATGGTGAGATCTGCAGGGAAATAAATGCAAGGTTAGAAGAGCAAGAAAAGCACAGACACCAGTGAAAAACATCTGAGAAAAGTGGGATAAAGTGGTGGTGAGAGGCCATCTACTCACTCAAGTAGTAACCACAGAACTGAGGGACTGCAGTTAGAAGGTGTAAGTAGTGAATGAAGTATCTGCAGAAAAAGCAATGCTTGGGTCCTGTGCAAGAATTTTTCATTTCTAACTCACAGATTTTAATATACTACATCAGATAAAAATAAATTGAATGAAAAAATTCACTGACTGTTGGCTGGCCTTAAAGACAGAAACTAGAGAATTTCCAAGCCACAGGCTTCCTACGGGCAGCAGGAAGCCATCTCATTTTTCTGTCTTCTGAATACCTACTGCTGCCCTTCACCCAGAGAATGCGCCTACTAGCACCTCCTCAAAGAGGTCGTCGCTGACTTTACAAACTGAGGTTACCTCCCACCATCACCTTCCACCTCATTTTACTGCCTTCAAAGAAAATACCACTATTTGAAAACTACCTTGTTTGTTCACAAGCTTACTGTTTATTGAGCTCCCTGAGAGTAGAGACTACATCCTTTCTCAGGACTGCAATCCCATATCTAAAGGCACCTGCAGGTGCCTGGTGAGTATCTATCAGGCATGCACTTGAATCTGCTCAATTTGAATCTGCACAACCGAGTCGTAATTCCTGAGAGGGAGGTCACACACATGCGAGAAAATACAGCAGTGACAGGAAGGAATAACTCACCCTAACTCTATCCTAGTAACATCCCTGCCCCTTACTGTGAATGAAACTCTGAGCAAAAGAAAACCTCTCTTTTGGTCCAGGTTCCTATCTATTAGTGGGAGAGACCAGTATCAATGCTGCTTTCCTCATAAAAGGCTGCTGTGAGAGTTGAATCAGAAAATGTATCTGTGAAGTGAATTCCTTCATATTCTTTAGGGAAGTCCACTGGGATGTGAATGAATGAATGAAATGAAATGGAAATAAATGAACAACAAAACATTTCCAGACCACATAATAGGGAAAAAATTTAGCAGGTGTGTGGTGTGTGTGTGTGTGTGATCAGCACACAGTGAATCTTAATGGTTAATTCTGATATTTAAATCAATACACTATACAAAGAAATATTCTTGTTGTCAAGGAAACTTTATAAACATGCTTTTGAATGAAAAAAAAAAAACAAAAATTAAATTAGAAAATCTTGGTGAAAATTTTTGATTAGATTATTTTTTATTCTGCAAAGTACCAAAACATTCTGCATAGCTAATAAATGTCAAAGTAACAATAAAGATAATCAGAATAATAATCCAAAATCAAGAACAAAAAGGAGGGAGGGAGGGAAGGAAAAAATGAAATTTAACCCCTAGTATTTAGACTTTATTGTTTAGCATCCAGGCTAAAAACAAAATTAAAATGTCAACTCTGCCTCTTTTATCTGGTTATAGTGCCAGAAGACTGAGACAGGGCAACTCTTCAGATTATATAATCCCATTGGAAATCATTTTTAAAATGTTTCCCAAACTCTGCAATCACCATCCCAGGGCTGAGGACATGTAATGGGCCTCCAGGCCTTTCTCCTGTCAGAACCTTACAAGAAACAGATACACAAAGCAGGTGAGGTCAGCACAGCTGCCCAGACCTGGCCCCATACGCAGTAACCTTTGGTTTAGATGAATTCGGCTATGAAACCTGCATTCTCCGGGCTCAGCCACACACAATAACTATAACTCTGAGCTCTAAATATATGCATGAAAGGACGGACAACGCCAGTACAACTGCTGCTGGCAACTCTGAAGACCTGGACTGTGCCAAACGGTGAAGTGGCCTCCAGACTGGGGATGAACCCCATACACTGACGAGGGCTGTGTTAGATAAGCCAACTTCACTCCTCTAAAGATTCAGTTTCCACTACATCCACGTTTCAGGTGAGGACAGGCTTCCATTCATTTTCCATGGGTATTCTTGCATGTTATGGGTGCCAGGTTCTACCGTTTTTATAACTATGTGACTTCTGGCAAGCAACTTAACCTTTCTGTGTCTTAACTACTTTACCAGTTGTTTTTTTTTTTTTAATACCATTACATGACCTGTAGACTCTGTTCAACTCCTAATTTACTGTCATACTTTTTAAAAAAGGCATTTAAATATTTATATTTTACTTCAAAGCCACACATTTAAGAAGACCAGGCTCAAGCCTCAGCTGCACCAGGCACCAACCTTACAACCCTGAGCAAGTTGTCTTAATAACCCCAAGTCCAGTTCCTCTCCTGCTAAATGGAATCTGATCCTGCCCATCTTGTAGGGTGGCTCTGAGGCTCCAGCAAGAGATAATACTTCTGGGATAGTCTTAGAAAGTAAATATTAATACAAGTGTGGGAAATAAAAATACTATGTTTAAAAGAAACTTAAGAGTTTAAAATAAACCCTCATGTGGCTGTGATGACTGGGCATACAGGATGCTAAACCATGCTCTGAAGATTGAATGCTACAGTTGTTCTGGCCCTGTTACTCCGAGAATAAATCAGTTCAACTTGACATGGATGCAGACACAGCTGGATTACGTAACTGCACATCAGTTGTCCACGTTTGCAATTCTGCCTCCAAACTAGCTACCGTTAAATGAGCTTTTCTCCAATTTGTTATGAGAGAATATAAACTTTCTGATGATAAGTGAGTTGCCAAAAGGTAGAGGAGTGAAAAAACAGATAATGAGGCTGGAAAGCAGGGAAAGCGAAAGGGAAAAGGGACAGATACAGAAAAGACGTGCACCCCTCAAACTTTATTTGGATCTAGAGACACTTCCCTACATCATGAATACGTAAGTCACTTTCTCCCCTGATACTCTATAATCACTGGAGTTAGTGTCTGTGAGGGCTTTTCCAAGGAGATGTCCCAGAACCTAGAGAGAAGGTTAAACTAGCAGAAGGTACTCTCAATTGATCAATCTCTCCACCCACCAGAGCCACCTGGTAAATACAGGGTGAAAGGCAATGTCCAGGTTTACCCTCATACCTTTAAGAGTCTTCAAATTAAGATTTCTATTGTGTTAATTCTCTATCATAATTTATTTTCTAGTTGACAGAAAAATCAGGATAGGATCCCTTATCAGCTAAACTTAGGTTCCTCAAACTTGAAAAAATTTTGATATTAATCTGACAAGTTGAGGGATAAAGCAAATATCCCTATTAAAGTTAAATTCTGAGATTATTCTAGAGAATATTATATTAAAAAAAATAAAACATGAGACAATTAAACACAAACGACCTGGTGAAATTTACATATTAACAAGACAGAAAAACAGATACAGAGGATAAACTAGTGGTTATCACTGGGGAGAGGAAAGGGGCGAGGGGCAAAACAGGGAATAGGGTGTGAAGAGGTACAAACTGTTACACTTAAGTAAGCTACAAGGACATACTGTGCAGCATGGGGACTAAAGCCAGTATCTTGTAATAACTTTAAATATCTTACAATAAATTGTATTACAGATTTATAAATAAATTTATATAGATTTATAATAAATTTCTATAATTTTTAAATCTATAAAAATATTGAATCACTATGTTGTATAACTGAAACTAATATAATATTGTAAATCAACTATACTTCAGTTTTATAAAAAAGAAAAAACATTATAGATATGGGGAGGGGACAAGAGAAGGAACAGTTTCTCCAATGCTTTTGGGGCCTTCTCAGGAAACTTCAGTGTCTCAGGACACTTCACAGGGCTTCCCAAGTGGCACTAGTAGAAAAAAACACCCGCCTGTCAATGCAGGAGACACAAGAGACGAAGGTTCGATCCCGGGGTTGGGAAGACCCCCTGGAGGAGGGCACGGCAACCCACTCCAGCATTCTTGCCTGGAGAATCCCATGGACAGAGGAGCCTGGTGTGCTACGGTCCATAGGGTCGCAAAGAGTCGGACAAGACTGAAGTGACTTAGCACACGCACACACACACAGGACACTTAAAGATCTATCAGGGTCTTCAGAGTTTATATGTAACTCTAAAATTCAAGCAATTTGTTTCTTCACATTTTCCTATAATAGTACTCTGTTATCAATCAAATACATTTGTACATTTTACTATAAATTTGTACATTTGTCCATTTTTTCTTCGGCTATGCTTAATGTTTACTGTATAAAACCAAACTGAACAAAAAGCTATGCGTATTTCATGTTCCTCTTGTCGCAGAAAAGCAATTGATTTTCTCATATTCACAACGTCCTGGAGAACAAAAGAGGAGACACAGGGGCTGAGAGAACAGTCACATGACCCCCTGTCATTCACATCAGCCCGTCTGCTCCGAGTCCTCTCCACGGCTGTGTGGCGTGCTCTGAGTGCCTGGGTGGTCCAGCCCTGCTTCTGTGCTTAGTTCTGATAGAACAGAGGGGAAACGTGCAAGCCAGAGAAAATCCTGGTCCCAGCCCAGTGCGGCTGACGGTGGGCAGCACTCCACTTCTCAGGTGATCCAAAGAGGGAACAAAACTCTACAAAAAGAACATAAGACTCAGAGTCTGAGACCTATGTTCAAGTCCCAGCTCTGAGCAAACTCAGTGTGTGACACTATGCAGAGCGTATTTAGCAAAGTGGCTTCCTTGGCTCCAAGTATATAATTACTTATGACATTTGTTACCCTCATTTGTGATGGTTATGTGAGATTTTGTGGAGATGCTCGGCACACGACAGATTCTTGACAAATGTCACCTGAATCTCTGTTTGAGGAAGCCACAAGGAGACAAGAGCATGTCTGCTGTTCCTATTTACACGGCTCAGCACGCTGAGCTCTGCCCTGAGGTGATATTCCTGCTGTGACTGCAACATGGCCAGTGGTAACCTGGCCGGGGAAGCCTAACAGGTGCATTCCAGTACTGAGCTGCGGAGCACCCAGCATTAAAACAAGCTGTAACATCTCTCCTGAGGTTTTACATGCCCCATTGATCGGCTTGCTTGCCTACAGATTTCATTTCTAATTTAAAAACACAACTGGTTTGTTCCCAGTTACAACTGGACTTGGTATCCACTGAATTGCCCTGTCAGCAGGCAAATAATGGTGCCTTTAATCATGGTCTCAGATAAGTGGGATGTTCGTACCAGATCAGAGTTTCTTTTGAGGACAGTTACTATCTACCACAAAACTGACACATCTTATGGAGTTTTTTGAAAATGAGCTAATAAACACAAATTTCAACACATGAGTCAGTCATCTCTCTGATACAGAACTATGTGGGTCAAAGCTTAAAACCTAAAACTTCACTGCCGTTATGTTCTGGAGTCAAAGGACACAAGTGGTGCTTTTCAAGGCAAGCAGTGGTGGAGAGATATAAAAGCAATAAAACTTCTCATACTGAGGAAGGGGCATCCTGTGCCGCTGAGAAGAGCTGCACCACTGCTGTCATCTGCAGGCATTTATCAGGCATCTGGCCGGTGCGGCCCTGAGGTCAGTGTTCTGGGCCTGTATCCCTGTCTGTTCCCATTCACACCACCCACGGCTCTGCAAGATTTTCAGCTGCTATGCAGGAGAGCACACACCAGCTGTCTAGCTTTCCTTGTTAATGGGGACGGTCATTCCATCCTTCCACACACTCACAACAGTGACAGAGACACACAAAGTTCTTCCATTTATAAATTTTCAATTTCAACATGTATATATACATAGCTATAGGTCAAAAGCAAAACGCATCAACTCTTTTCTCCATCAATAGATGGCGTTAGTGTTACTTAAGTCTGCGGTCTGCTGAGTTTGAGCTTATTGATTAACTGTGGCGTGTCCTTCCTGTAGGCATAACATGTGAAACATCATTTCAGTATGATAGGAGAGAATTTTAAAGATCGAAATGAAGAGAAGATGAACAGTGCTTATATAGTGTCACTTCTGATTAATCCAAAGATATTCAGTCATTCAACAAACCCACTGCTACGTTAGGCACTGTGCTAGGTGCTTGGGTTCATTCACTGCACAAGACAGAGAAGGACCCTTGCTTGGCCTCGACATTTACGTTCTAGCAGAGGCATACACACAGAGAGCAAACAATCGCCATCATGATTAAGTTGTGTAACACATTAGAAGGTATGACAAAGAAACAGCACAGTGAGGGAGTTTGGGAGTGTGTGGGGGGGAAATGGATGAAGGGAGTTTTAGCCAGGGGGTCAGGCATTAAAAGGCGAACAGGAAAGCAGCAGAGTGTGTGAGGGGGATGGGCCAGATGGGATCAGGGACAGGAGGGGACAGATCATGGCGGACTCAGTGAAGGAAAGTTAGGCGCTCAAAATAGCCTGGAGTTAAAACTCCCTTCTGTGTCCTCCCCACCATTCTCTACAAAACAAAGAACTCTCTCACCGGAAGAAAAAAATGGACATTAAGATTGATTACGCCCAGCTCCCAGCCGGTCCCAGCCTCTGGCCGATCTCCAGAATTCCTTGCTCCAGCTGTTTAAGACATAGCTACTACGAACAGCCCTGGAGAAGAACAGGCCCCCTAAGACAGCAGACCTCCACACATGCGCCTGTATACGCTCACCCTTCTCGTGGGTCAGGGCAGCGGCTCACTCGTCTGGCTGCTGCCCCCCTCGCCTCGTTAACGGCGATTGTTCTTATGAAGTGTCGGTCTCTTTCTCCGAACCTCGCTGTCTCTAATTTCCTTACCCTATATTGACAGCCACCAAAAGGACATTGTTTTTACTCTCAGAGCAATGGGGTGCCACTAAAAGCTTCTGAGGAGTTACGCTGAAGGAACACCTGTGGTTTCTGCATACAGACTGCACCAGGGCAAGGAAGGAGGTGGGGAGACCAGAGAGAAGTCTATTACAGTGATCCAGGCTAGGGGTGATGCTGGCCCAGTCAGAGGTATAGTAATGATGATGTTGAGAAGTGGACAGATTCTAAATATATCTTGGAGAACCACCAAGATTTCTGGTCTGGATCAGGAGTGTGGTGTGAAAGAAAGAGGCACCAAGGATGCCTCCAAGGTTTGGGGCCTGATGGGATTGCCACTTCCTGAGATAAGGAAGGCTGAGGGCAGAACAGGTTTGGAGGACTGGGGATAACCCTCGGGGTTCTTCATGTTAAATCTGAAACATCTAGCAGTCCTCCAAGTGGAGATATTAAGTCAGCATTTGGCTATAAAAGTTTGGTGAAGAATTCAATAAAGGGGTTTAGACTAAATTAATATAAATTTTGAGCCACTGGCACATACATGATATCTGAACTCAGGAAATTGGATGAAATCATCATTTGGAATAAACACAGGAAAAGATCAAGAGGCAAGTCCCTTGATATTCAGAGTCAGGGTGAAACAGAAGGAACCGTAAGAAACTATTAATAAGACGAATGATGGAGAGGTAGGAGGAAAGCTAAAAGCATGTTTCTGGAAGCTAGTGAAGAAAAACTGAAGAAGCAGCCATAAAAACTTAATCCAAGTGACCCACAAGAGATTAATCTCCAAAATATACAAACAGCTCATGCAGCTCAAATAAAAAAAAGCAAATAACCCAATCTAAAAATGGGCAGAGGATCCAAACAGACATTTCTCCAAAGAAATATTAAGATACAAACGGCCAAGAGACACACGAAAAATGCTCAACAACATTAATTATTAGAGAGACACAAACCAAGACTACAATGAGTGTCACGTCACACCAGTCAGAATGGCCATTATCAAAAAGCTGCTGCTGCTGCTGCTGCTGCTGCTGCTGAGTCGCTTCAGTCGCGTCCGGCTCTGCGACCCCATAGATGGCAGCCCACCAGGCTCCCCTGTCCTGGGGTTCTCCAGGCAAGAAACTGGAGTGGGTTGCCATCTCCTTCTCCAATGCATAAAAGTGAAAGTGAAGTTGCTCAGTCGTGTCCGACTCTTCGCAACCCATGGACTGCAGCCTACCAGGCTCCTCCATCCATGGGATATTCCAGGCAAGAGTACTGGAGCGGGGTGCCATTGCCTTCTCCAACAAAAAGCTACAAGCAATAAATGCTGGAGAGGGTGTGTGGAAAAGGGAACCCTCTGGCACTGTTTTTGGGCATGTAAATTGGTACAGCCACCATGGAGAACAGTATGGAGGCTCCTTAAGAAACTAAAATAGAACTACCATATGATCCAGCAATCCCACTCCTGGGCATGTAACCAGAGAAAAACATCCTCCAAAAGGATACATGCACCCCAGTGTTCTTAGCAGCATTGTTTACAATAGCCAGGACACGGAAGCAACCCAAATGTCCATCAAAGGAGTGGATCAAGAAGATGTGGGACTTACATACAATGGAATATTACTCAGTCACTAAAAAGAATGAAACAATGCCACTGGCAGCAACTCGGATGGACCTAGAATGTCACAAAGAGCTACGCAAGTCAGACAAAGACAGGCAAATATGCTGTCACAGAATCTAAAAAAAACTTATACAAATAAACTTATTTACAAAACAAAAACAGACTCATAGACTTAATGAATTTACAGTTACCAGAGAGGAAACACAGTGGGGAAGGGGCAGTAAGGGAGTTGGGGATTGACATGTACACACTGCTATAATTAAAATGGATAACCAACAAGGACCTGCTAACTAGCAATATGGAACTCTGCTCGATGTTATGTGGCAGGCTGGATGGAAGAAGAGTTTGGGGGAGAATGGATACATGTACATGTATGGCTGAGTCCCTTTGCTGTTCACCTGAAACTACTGTAACATTGTTAATCGGCTATACTCCAAGACAAAATAAAGAGTTTAAAAAAATAAAAATTAAGACAAAATGGATAACCAACAATGACACAGGGAACTCTGCTCAATATTATGTAACAATGTAAATGGGAAAAGAATTTGAAAAAGAATAGATACATGTATAACTGAACGACTTTGCTGTACACCTAAAAAACCAACACAACACTGATAATCAACTACACTCCAATACAAAATTAAAAGTTAAAAAAAAAAAACACCTTCACCTAGAAAACAAAACAAAGCAACTCTCAGGAGAAAAAGGGCGATTCAGAAAGCTAAAGCAGCTGCTAATGGGAATGGTTATTTGGAAAGTTATGTCTCATGAAAATTAATCTATAAGATTTGTACCCTTCCTCTATTTCTTTAATTTCCTATCTATGAGATATGGGATGTTTACTGAACTTGTTATGATATTCATTTCATGATGTATACAATTCAAATGATTATGCTGTATGCCTTAAAACTTATTACGTGCTGTAGGACAATCATATCTCAATAAAACTAGAAGAAAAAAGATTCATACCCTCACAATAGCGATTACATCTGGGAAGGCTTAAAAGAGATCATTTGACCCCTTCTAGGAAGCAATATGATTCTTCATTTTTAAAAGTCAACTACTAAAAGAAAACTTTCAACCTTGCTCTGAGAGTAAGAACGCCACAAAGCATACATATTTTCTCTCAAGTCATCACATATAGTCTAATAAGCAAGTGACCTTAGAATTTTTAACATAACCATGAAAGCACTTGTATTTCTGAATCCTTCAAAGGAGACCTAGATAGAGAAATTAGTTCCCTAATTAAAGATGCAGTTTTTACAGCAAAGCTCATGATTAAGGACCAATTCCAATTCTATGAAGCTTTTACTAACCACTTTTCCAAGAAGATACCATCTTTCTCCTTTGACTCACCCACTAAAACCAGACAATTCACCATCACATCATCTTAAATTTGAGTAACTCCCATTTTTATACCAGAACTGGAGAGATGCTTTACATACATTTTTTTGTCATCCTTACAACAATTCTGCAAAATTAGATTTATCCCTATTTTATAGATGCTGAAACTGATGGTTAGAGTCTGTTACCTAAGGTTACCCAAGTACAAAGGGACAAAACCAGCATCTGTTTCACTCACTGTGCAATACTGCCTCTTGCATGAAAGTATTACACTAATAATTACCAGTCGCTGTGTCTTGTGACCCTGGACGAATTTTTACGCCTCTCAGTGCCTCATTCATGAAATAAGGATGATACACTACAGGTACTGCACTGTGGTGAAGATTATATAAGGTAACGTATGTAAAATTCCTTTATAAACTATAATGGTCGATATTACTCAGAGCAGATTTTATGCTCCTTCAGCACAGGTTCTTATGCCTTACAGGCATTTTCCCAACATTCAACATGAATTGAACACCATCTTACCAGTCCTTGGAAAGAGTTCAGACACCTTTTCCCCCATCTAAGGAGGGAGGTGGTGTCCCACTGCATGAAGTCTGGATTGAGTATCAAATATCCCTAGTCCAAACCTTAAACTACAACACAGTGACAAACTCAGTGTGCTCATCAAACATGAGATTTAAACCACCTGCCCGGCATGTAACTGCTTTCCTCTCCACCACGGCTTTAGTGCCATAAGCGTTCGAAAGGGAGAAAAATCCCAAATGAAAAAAATATCACATTTTGTAAGAAAACATGCCTGGAAGGAGGGAGAGCAGAATAAGGCCTAGTTTGTTATCTGAGTTAACAGAGACCTTGTTGTTCTGTGTACAATCTGATTTACAGCCTCCTGATGACAGTAGTAACTATACCATTGTCTAACTCATTACTCATTATGAAATTTCATTTACTTTAAGAAAAAGACCAATAACACATTTATGAAAGTTCTTAGGGAACACTCACTCCCCCTCGAATACCATGGAGGTATCCAGTGGTTTATCTGGGACCGGAGCTGGTATGCCCCAGAGGAAGACCATGTCAGGTGTGTTCTCCAGGTAAACATAGCAGGAGGAAACCAGCCCCTGCTCTGCCATGATTCTGGGGAAGCTGCTCAAAATCTTTGTTAAGGATGGATCTGTTTCCCAGCCTGTAAATCATGAGCTAATATTATTTATTCTGCCTACATCACAGGTTTACTGTGAAGGTCAAATGAAATAATATATGTAAATTAATTTACAAATTACATTACTAGAAATTACCAGAAATAACTAGATAATCAACTACCACTTATCCTTTGCTAAATGTCAGGTACTAGCGACTTAGCAGCAGCAGCAGCAGCAAAGTTGAGATATTGATTTCTCTAAGGGTTTTCACGTTATAGTAACAAACAGAATTTTTTTAAAAAATCTACTCATCTCTAAAAAGGACCCAACAAATGTTTTCTTATCTACGGAAGCTATGGAAGAAGTAACTGGTAAGGTTTATCTTCCCACAATGGATCTATGTGTACATATGTATACATTCTAAATTATTTTCAGATGGTTTAACTATGTCTTCCTAAAAGAGTGAAAATGGACTCTCAGATCAAGATGTAGCCACAGACTTCATATGTGATAGGCGTGACATACCAGGTCATTTTACCTAGTAACTCAGTCTCTGCAAAATGCCTCATGGTTCAGAGTCCTAAAAACTAGTCCTCTCCTTGTCTCCCCATTGATCATCCCAGCTGCCTCCTTAAAACCTCTGGCAAAAAGAGAATAGGAGAATTAAGAATTCAAATTGTCTTAGATCCACAAAGGACTGATGATGTCATTTACTAGCTGATCCCCTGACCCCAGTAATTCTCTGAACTACCCTGCCAAATTGCGCCAGAATTTTAACTAAAGAAAAATTGCACAAGCGTCCAAAAGTAGACTGAAAGGTAGAAACTCTAAATCACACAGTATACACATAAAAGAAAAACTTATCCTAGTACCATTTTTGTTTATCATTTGTCAACTATGTTGAACTATAAATACATTTTCAGTCATAACAACAAGAATAAAGGAAGAAACATAATAATAAGCACTTCTGAGCAAATTTTGCCAGGGGAAAATACTTTAGACACTGCTTACACTTATTATAAAGAGGTTGAAATTTGCCTTTGCAATATAAATAAGCAATATAAAGTGCCCGAGCACTTGAAATCCTAATTTCCTATGAAACCCTTGCTCTCTCTGGTTATTTGGAATTTGCTAACATTTCTCAAATAATCCTCCAAATGGAATTCTATTTTCTCAGAAGTATCTCACAAGTAGACAAAGTGCTTCTTTGGGTCAAAGTCACTGGCTTTTACTATTTGCCTAATTTTTGCACCCCTTTGTTGAAAAATAATTTATTGGTGTTGAGACAATCATTGTAACATCTTTGTCCCTGATTATGATTAATAAGCCATTTGAACAAAAAGTGACCTGTCGGCTTTTTTGTCTAGATGACATTTGTTCCAACATTTTAGTATTCTTTAAAAAAAAAAAAACAAGCTGGTTTTGTTTGTGCAGGTTTGGCGATCTGTTAAACACCAGAGCATAGCATGAAACATATTCTCTATGTAATGATCGGATGACTGTGCTGACCTTGTCTCAGGAGACCTTGACTTGCAAGGGTCCTTGAATTATAACCAGGATAACACTTAAGGCCAACTTCAATCTGAGCTCTCTTGCTCTTCTGAGAAGCTTTTCTGTATGAAATAATAATATCCATTACCAGCAAAGCCAGAGAGGCGTACTCACCAAGTGAACATAAGGCACAAAGTATCCAAAAAGTGCAAGTGGAATTCCAGCGGCCCACAGTGCGTACACTGTCACCTTGAAGATGGCAAAATTGAAGATTTTTTTTGGAGGACTGAACTTTCTCCTGGAAAAGAGGGAGAGTCGGTTGCCTCCTTTGGTTGTACCGTCTTTATCTTTGGCACTGGAAGCAAGAGGTCGGTAAGTGAAGCTAGCCAGAAAGAGGACAAACAAGAAGATGCAGAGGACCCGGAGGGTGTGGAAGAGGCCCACGTTGTCGGTCAGAACCCTCAAAAGGAAAGGCAGCAAAATTGTGAAGATGCTGCTGCCAGCGGTGACGATGCCGTTCACCAGTCCAAGGCGCTTCTTGAAATAGTGTCCCAAAATGACCAAGGAAGGCTGGTAGGCGAAGGAGCAGCCACAGGCAAATATGATCCCGTAGGTCAGGTACAGAGGCTCAATGGAGCTGTGCGAAGATGAAAAAGACGTAGAGCAGCTTTCATTATTTTCATCATGTGCTTGGAAGAATAAAGCCTTACAGTCAAAGGGGGTTTCAGTTAATCAACATATTTTCTACAAATAAAAATTAACCAAAAAAGAGGTTAAAATCTTAATAAAAATACAACAATATTTTCATTTCATCTGAACAGATAATAAAAAATGCCTTAATATGTGAAAAATGATCAATAAGGTCCTCCGTGATTTGATCCCTCCTCCTCTTTCTATCGACTCTCAGGCGAACCATGCAGCACTGGGTAAAAACTGTGATGCTCTCCAACTCAGAAATAAACAGTGGTGCCAGGAAGGGCCTCAGTGACACTGACAATGATTAAACTACCAAAAAAAAACCTAGTCTCAATAAAAGCTTTTTAAAAAGTAGAATTTAACTATGAAAACTCTTTTCCTTCATGGAATTTTCCCAGGGACTTATCGATCAGCAACCTACTCGAAGAGAAGGCTACATTTGATATTTTCTCCCCAGGCTTATGCGAGGAACGCTGGCACGGACAAGCAGTCGTGTATCTGTTGCATTTTGCTGGCCTAAGGGCTGCAGACCAACCTTCGCCCTGTGCTGCACTGTTCTCAGTGTTGTGTAAGATAATGAGAAATCATACTCTGATTGCAGGACTGCTCAACGAAGTGCGTTCACTACTGACCCCAGTCTGTAAGCTACAGGGCCAGGCAAACCTCAACAAAAATAATCAAAGGTTAAGAATTCCATATTTAACCAAATAACTTAGTTACACACCTCTGATGAAAGAAAAGGAACACGGAATTCCCTGGCAGTCCAGTGGTTAGGACTCAGCACTCTCACTGCCAAGGGCCTGGGTTCGATCCCTGGTCAGGGAACTAAGATCCCACAAGCCGCACAGTGCAACAACAACAACAAAAAGAAAATGAACCAAAGAAAAGAGGGGGCTGAAGCAAGAGGAGGCTGCAAAGTGGAGGAAATTTTTTAAAAAAGAAATTAAAGGAACATAGCATTACATTCTTTGAAACAATTAAGGAGTTAAAGAATGCTGAAGTTGTTTTCTTTTGAAAATTCAGAAGGCTGTGTATCAGTAGTAAAGGCAAGCTCTTTATAAGAAACCAAGATAGATAAAGTTGGTTAATAATTAAATTTTAAACAATAATTGTAGCCTAGCAATATGCTGAGGTAATCACAAGGAACTCTAGAATCTGATAAAATTAAGGCAGGCTGGCAGTCCCCTCACTCTGAGATGCCCTTTCCCCGCCTATTAATCTACATAAAAACCATCTTCAAATCAGGCTCAAGAGCCAGTCCCTAATTCTCCTAAATTAATCTTACCTAACTCTGATCACTCTTTACCAAAACCCCACTCTTAGTCAATAAACATATTTAACAGCTACTATGTTCCAGATACTTGGTGAAAAAAATATTTTAAGTGTGGTTATGCCCTACTTCTCTTCTGCTTAGTGAAACAAGACACCTACCTGAAATAGCAAGAATGTAAAACAAAATATAAATAATATTTCACTCATTCTGCATCAGTTTTTTCACATAAGTATTCTTCCAGATAACTGCAACAAATTTCTTAAGGTGCCAATTTACTTTTATTTAACAATTTTAAAGGAAAAATCTAAATACATTTTTCTCTGCCTTCTTCAAAGTGTATGTTAAAAAATAGTATTGACAGCACAGTATTGTCATAAACAATGACAATATCTATAGTTACACTACGTTATTATAAAGCTGTCAGTTGGAAAACCAAAGAGCCACGGATATAAATCGAGACATTCTTTGGCACACCATTTAAATATGGAGTGCTGGGTAAGATTAGCCTTGGTACCTCTCCTACAGAGTAAAATACATCAGCTTTGTGATGGCATTTTCACTGCTGCTGGAACCTTCCTCACTTCTAATTTTCACTTCAGTAACAGATGGTTCAAATTGCTGAAGTCTGACAACTGAGTAAGCGCCGTGTAAATCAGTAAGGACCAAGTATGGGTGGGGAAAAGTATTCAAAGAAGACACACTGATGCAGCAACCTGGAATTGCTAGAGAAGGCGTTCTTAAGAAGGCAGAATTTGAACTAGAGGAAAAGGTCAGCCCGCTGTTCAACACTTGGAATTTATACCGCGTCTCCCCTTGTTCCTCTGCATGCTCTCAAAGTACAGCAGCTTTTGATCAGTGGGTTAAATAATGAAACTGAATAGAAGATATGAGAGCATTATGTGTAGTAAGGTAAAGATCCATTCAAGACAGTTTGTTTTAGTCAGGGGTGGGGATGGGGGAGGAAGAGAGAGAAGAAGAACTAGGTCATCACGTAAAATACATTTTATAATTTTTATCTCTCAGTGGTCAAAAAAATTTGAGAAACATTGCTTGCTGTAAGTAGGTCTGTGTATATGAATTTTGTCTGCCAAACTAGGTAATAAGTTACATGAGTTTTTTATCTCTTAGGTTCTCTCTCCACCAAAGCCTGAGTGTTAATCCTTCAGCAAACGCTAAGGTCACTGACTGACAATGGGTGTCTGGAGGCTTCCGGACCACGCAGGGATCTGATGGGGCAGTAAGAGCACAAGACTGTGTTAGACATAAAGAAGAACTAGAAGCAGATGACCTCGCAGAATTACCTAAGTAGAACCTTATCCCAAACAACACTGGCTTTTTATTTCTTCAAAAAACAACTTTGGAAGACAAGAACAAAGGCAACTTGAAAGGTGGAGTATTTATTTTCTAAAGTGGAATAAAAATAATTGTTTAGAATCCAAATTAAATGTCTAAGGTGAAAGAAAGAGGCTCACTTTGGAGTTGAGGAAGGGGTATGTGTGGGGAGAGTGAGGGTAAAATCAATAAACCAAGGATTCTGTTGATTCTGAATATTTAAAAATAAACAGGGTGGGACTTCCCTGGTGGTCCAGTGATTAAGGACTCCTAGTTTTCACATAGGGGCCTGGGTTCAATCCCTGGTTGGGAAGCTAAGCTTCCTCACGCTGTGTGGTGTGACCAAAATAAAGATTAAAGAAATAATAAATAAACACGGCAATGGCCAATGAACACATGAAAAGATGCTCAAGATCATTAATTAACAGAGAAATGCAAACTAAAACTACTATGAGGTATCTCCTCACAGCAATCAGGATGGCCAGCATCAGAAAATCTACCAACAATAAATGCTGGAGAGGATGTGGAGGAAAGGGAACCCTCCCATACTGTTGGAGGGAATGTAAACTTATACAGCCATTAGCGAGAACAATATGAAAAAACTAGGAATAAATCTACCATATGACCTAGCAACTCCACTACTGGGCATATACCCTGAGAAAATCATAATCAAAAACGACACGTGTATCCCAGTGTTGACGGCAGCACTGTTTACAGTAGCCAGGACAGGGAAGCAACCTAGATGTCCACTGACAGATGAGTGGATAAGGAAGATGTGCTACATACACACAATGGAATGTTCAGTTCAGTCGNAAATAAGTCTACTGGCATTGACTGGAAGGTACAGGTGTGAATAAAGTCCTAATCATCATATTTAACTATATAATCAGTTCAGTTCAGTTCAGTCGCTCAGTCATGTCTGACTCTTTGCGACCCCATTAATCACAGCATGCCAGGCCTCCCTGCTCATCACCATCTCCTGGAGTTCACTCAGACTCACATCCATCGAGTCCGTAATGCCATCCAGCCATTTCATCCTCGGTCGTCCCCTTCTCCTCCTGCCCCCAGTCCCTCCCAGCATCAGATCTTTCCCAATGAGTCAACTCTTCTCATGAGGTGGCCAAAGTACTGGAGTTTCAGCTTTAGCATCATTCATTCCAAAGAAATCCCAGGGTTGATCTCCTTTAGAATGGACTGGTTGGATCTCCTTGCAGTCCAAGGGGCTCTCAAGAGTCTTCTCCAACACCACAGTTCAAAAGCATCAATTCTTCGGTGCTCAGCCTTCTTCACAGTCCAACTCTCACATCCATACACGACCACAGGCAAAACCATAGCCTTGACTAGACGGACCTTAGTTGGCAAGGTGATATCTCAGCTTTTGAATATACTATCTAGGTTGGTCATCATAATGTTTATAAAATGCTTATTACAGGAAGCAATAACTATTTTAAGTGTATTAAATGGAATATCTCATCATATCATTAAACAAAGACATAACAGTCATCAATAGGAGAGGATGTGAGAAATAAAAAAGAACAGGATGCTGGCCCCACATAGTTGAGAAGCATACGAAAGGAATGACTTAGATAATCCCAGACTCTTCCATCTTCCCACACATAGAAGAATGCTAATTTCCTTGAGATATCTGGTTTTCCTTAATTAACAGGAATATTTTATGTTTAGACTGCCTGCCTTCTTTTGTTAAAAATTTCTGTATATCCTAACTTCTTCCCTTGCCTCCTCAGAGCAGGTTCTCAGGGCTACTGAGGTGCTGCCTCCTAGGCTTGAAGTCCTAAGATGTTCCCATGGAATAAAATAACTCTCTAACTTCAGGTTGTGAGTACTTATCTAGTCAATAAGTGTATCCTTGTATAATTCAATTCCTAGAAAAACTCTATAAGATATAAACTGTTATAACTTTTACAGATAAGAATTTAAGTGCCAATATCACTCAGTCAGCCTGACAGGGCTGTCATTTGATTATAGATCTTTTGCTCCAGAGTCCCTGCTTTCTTCCCTTTGTTTTATGCTAACAGTGAAGGCTTCATGAGTCAGACACTGTAATAAGCACTTGAATTCTCACAACAATCCTCTGGGTTGATTGCTTTTATTGCCCCATTTTACACAAAAAGAAACTGTAAATCAGTGTCTCAGCAAAATAAACAAGACAACTAACTTAAAATCTAATAAAATGATTAATCACATTGACATCTGAGCGAATTAACATAAATGTGAAGTGAAGGAAAGGGGATTCAGTGACATATGTGTCTCATTCCCAAAACAGCACTCTTATCCACTACACCTCAGGAAACTGCTAGATGCTATGTCTCAAGGATACATAAGGAGCCTAAATGAAGCTCTTGGCATCAACAAGCTTATCATCTAGTAAGACAGCCAGAAGCAGGCACATTTTAGTTCACTGGGGTGCATGCT
Organism: Oreotragus oreotragus; assembly: GCA_006410675.1. Classification (NCBI taxonomy): domain Eukaryota; kingdom Metazoa; phylum Chordata; class Mammalia; order Artiodactyla; family Bovidae; genus Oreotragus; species Oreotragus oreotragus. The sequence continues at coordinate 72,846 of SJYX01018095.1, forward strand.
ATAATGTTAGAAAAGAAGAACCTTGTTAGAAAGCAAAAGAAAAGTAAAAAAAAAAAAAAAAAAAGGATACAATAGAAACATTATCAAAGTCTTGCTTACACTCTTATTCTGTATTCATTTATTTGTAAACATAGATTTTCCTTGTGAATTCCCTGATATAGAAGCTGAAAATATCCATCAGAGCTGATAAAAAGCAATTTTTCTTTAAATCAATTGAAAAATTTCCCTTATATCTTGAAATAACTATTTATAATTTTCTCAATTCAATTCAAAATATAGATTCTATTTTTAAGACACTAAAACCTCAATTATGTGGCTATTTCTTATATTTATATTGAAAGAAGCTTTAAGAATGGTATAAATTTGAGTATTATTAAGAAGGACTACATTCTTGTTGAGAAGGTGAGTTAGGATTGAGAACACAGCCTTCACTAGGCCTCAATTGTCAAGAGATTATTTCAGTAAAATTACATTGTTTTGATTATTTCAGGAGTTTGTTTTGTTTGTTTGTGGAAGGGACAATATGAATAAAGATACATAGATGACAAAAATTGGATAGTGTTCAGGAAATGAGAAGCATTTACTTGACTGGTGCATTAGGAAAATAAAGGGAGTGGTGAGAGATATGTCATGACATATAAATGAGAAAGAACTGAAGGAAGCATTCTCTACAGGCTGAGTAATTTATATTTTCTTTTGTAAAAAAAAAAAAAAGACTTTGGGGGATTTCATACAGGCAGTAAGTCTGGTGTGATTATTAGCAGGTTTACATTTACTATCAATCTTATTACTAGTTCTAATAGAAACTTGTTGAGGATCTACCTGAGTCAAGGTGATGCAAACAGGTCATGCCCCCCAAGTAATGGATAATCTAGTTGTTGAATCAAGAGAGAAATCTTTAAGACCAATAATGATATAATGATTTCAAGCAGCTCTGCACAATTGAATAGATTCTTAATGAATTATGGCAAAGCCACTACTGAAGATAATTAATTCAGGTCTGAAATATTGGCTATTTACTTCGTCAAAGCACAAATAACTGTATTTGCTTCCCTTCCCTTTGGCTATGGCTGTGTAATCATTAGAATTGCTTATGCCATTTTATCTTTTCAGCTGCTTCAGAAAACCAGCTTTAGGCAATTAATTATATAAGCCATGTTGTGAGGGAGAGTAGTGGCAAATATGATCAAAATTACTGAAGCAACTATATCCAGAAATTCCCACTAACACACATAATTCTGTTTCTTTACTTTCTCACACATTCTGGTTTGGTGGAATTCAGTGAAAATGATGGAAGATTATAGAGTGTTTGATAATGCATTTTGTGAATGTGTAGGAACAGCTTTCCAAATGCTGTTTGCAAATATATACATGTTCTGAATGTGTACAGGAATAGGTCAATGTTCCAATCTGAAGGCTGACTGGCAAGAGAAATTCTCTTACTGGGGGAAGGGCCATTGTTTTTGTTATGTTAGGTCTTCAAAGCTCTGGGTGAATCCAATCCACTTTAAGGAGGGCAGTCTAATTTATTCAATCTACCAATTTTAATGTGAATCTTGTCCAAAAACATCCACACAGACAAAATACAGAATAACGTTTGACCAAATATCAAGTTAACTCATAAAATCAGTTAACTCACTATCTGCATATTTACCTATAATGTTAGAAAATCTTTAGTGGAAGATAACCAAGCAAGAGATGGAGACTGGAAATCCTGGATCTGTTGTAGATAGCTGCATATCAGGACATGGTTAACACAAAAAACCTTACAGAGAAAGTAATGTCTGAGTAAAGATCAGAAAGTAGATAGTGGTAAGAGGGCAGGCCAAAAATGTATCCATTAGAACTTACAAGACACAGTAAGAGAAAAGACTCTAAAGCAGAAGTTAGCCTGGAATGTTACAGGGATATTAAGGCAACCAGTGTGTTTGCAATAGAGTCATGAAGGGAGAGTAGTATGAGACAATTTCAGAGAATTAAAGGAATCATATAGTGAGAATTAGAGGAATCATATAGTGAGAATTAAAGGAATCATATAGTGACAGTTGGACTATAAAGAAAGCTGAGCACCAAAGAATTGATGCTTTTCAACTGTGGTGTTGGAGAAGACTCTTGAGAGTCCCTTGGACTGCAAGATCCAACCCATCAATCCTAAAAGAAATGAGTCCTGAATATTCATTGGAAAGACTGATGCTGAAGCTGAAACTCCAATACTTTGGCCACCTGATATGAAGAACTGTCTCCTTAGAAAATACCCTGATGCTGGGAAACATTGAACAGGAGGTGAAGGGGACATAAGAGGATGAGATGGTTGGATGGCATCACCAACTCGATGAACATGAGTTTGAGCAAGCTCTGGGAGCTGGTGATGTTCAGAGGGAAGCCTAGCATGCTGCAGTCCATGGGGTTGCAAAGAATAGGACACAACTGAGTGACTGACTGAATTGAAAGGAATCAAGATAACATAAGGTTTCAAAACTACTGTACAGTCTTTGTCATTTACTCTGATTGAGATGGGTCATCACTGGAGATTTTTAACATGAATCTCACATATAGTCACATGTTGTTCAACTGCCCAGCCATGTCTGACTCTTTGCAACACTACGGACTGCAGCACTCCAGGCTTCATTGTCCTTCACTATCTGCTGGAGTTTGTTCAAACTCCTGTTCATTGAATTGGTGATGCCATCACATCTTCTTATCTTCTGTTGTTGAGTTTAAAGCCACATGTTTTCGCTTTCCTCTTTTACCTTCATCAAGAGGCCCTTTGGTTCTTCTTCACTTTCTGCCATAAGGGTGGTGTCATCTACATATCTGAGGTTATTGCTATTTCTCCCAACAATCTTAATTGCAGCTTGTGATCTCTTTAGTTTGGCATTTCCCACGATATATTCTGCATATATGTTAAATAAGCAAGGTTACAATATATAGCCTTGATGTACTCCTTTCCCAATTTTGAACCAGTCCATTGTTTCATGCCAGGTTCTAAGTGTTCTTCTTGACCTTCATACAAGTTTCTCAGGAGGCAGGTAAGATGGTCTGGTATTCCCATCTCTTTAAGAATTTTCCACAGTTTGTTGTGGTCCTCACAATCAAAGGCATTAGCATAGTCAATGAAGCAGAAGTAGATGTTTTTCTGGCATTCCCTTGCTTTTTCTATGATCCGACAGATGTTGACAATATCATCTCTGGTTATTCTGCCTTTACTAAATCCAGCTTGTACCTCTGGAAATTATCAGTTCACAGGGCCCTTATAGCTTCTCTATTAAAGGTACATTAAAAGGAAGCAAGAGTAAAGGCAGAGAGTCAATAGTATTTGTTGCAATAACACAGGTGACAGATGATAATGGCTTAAACAAGAGATATCAGGGCAGGTGGTTAAGATTAAATAAGGATAAGATATTAGTATTTCTTTGGAAGTCACAAATATAATAATGGCTAAAAATAATCAGTGTACTTTAAAATCTACATGACTCTTATGCCATCCTTGAACTTCTCAGGTGTCACAGTGGTAAATAATCCACTTGCCAAGCAGGAAATGTACGTTTGATCCCTTGGTCAGGAAGATACCTGGAGAAGGAAATGGTAACCAACTTCAATATTCTTTACAAGGTATGGCAAAACCAATACAACATTGTAAAGTAATTAGCCTTCAATTAAAACAAATAAATTTAAATTAAGAAAAAAAAAAAAAGAAAATCCCATAGACAGAGCAGCCTGGGGGGCTACAGTCCATAGAGTCACAAAAGAGTCAGACACAACTTAGCAACTTAACAACATCAACCAACAAATATCATCTTTAATTTGCTTACTTTAGAACCATGAATATAAAGGTATTTTGCTCATTTATTTTACTAAATATTTTAATTCCTTACCAAAGTAATAACATATTTATCTTAGAGAAATTGAACACATATTCACAAAGACATGTGAACTAAAGATGGGCAGCAAATAAGCAGGATTATGCCAGGTATGCAAAGCTGGTTCAACATTTGAAAATCAGTACAATCTCTCATATCAAAAGCCTAAAAAATAAAAGCCTCATGTTCAGAATAAGCATTTGGAAAAATCCAAAATCTATTCAAGATTAACCAACTTTCAGTAGACTAGGAATAGAAGGGGACTTCCTCAATATGATAAAGATATCTGTAAGAAATCTACACCTAATTCCATACTTAATGATGAGAAAATCAAAGCTTTCACACTAAGTTCAGATACAAGACAAAGATGGCCCTTTTTATCGCTCATTTTCAACTCTGTAGTGGAATCTTGAGCTAATGCTGTAAGACAAGTAATGGAAAGTGAAAGTTGCTCAGTTGTGTCTGACTTTTTGCGACCCCAAGGACTGTACATGGAGTTCTCCAGGCCAGAATTCTGGAGTGGGTAGCCATTCCCTTTTTCAGGGGATCTTTCCAACCCAGGGGTTGAACCCAGGTCTCCCGCATTGCAGGCAGATTCTTTACCAACCGAGCTATCAGACAAGTAATGGAAATTAAAAATAAAAAATTGTGAAGAAATTTTTTAAAAAGTCTTTGTTCATAGATGATGTAATCATCTATGGAGAAAATCTGAAAAAAAAATGCTGGAATGAAAAGCAATATGGTGAGGTTGCAGAATATATGGTTAATATCTAAAAGTCAACTGCTTTTCTGTACATCAGCAATGAACAAGTAGGGCAATACCATTTACATTAGCACCTCAAAAAGTAAAATACTTAAGTATAAATACAATAAAATATGCAGAAGATCTTTTTGAGGAAAATTGAAAAATCTGAAAAACATAAGCAAAGAAGAAATAAACAAATGAAGAGATAGTCCACAGTCCTAGATAAAACAAGACAATATCATCAATATGCTGATATTTCATTTCTTTACAATTTAATTCATGGATTCAATGCAGTGCCAAATAAAACCCCAGCAAGTTATATGGTGAATACTGACAAATTGATTCTAAAGTTATATAGAGAGATCAAGGAGGTGGTCCTAAGACGGCGGAAGAATAGAATGGGGAGACCACTTTCTGCTCACAAATTCATCAAAAGAACATTTCAACGCTGAGCAAATTCCACAAAACAACTTCTGAATGCTGGCAGAGGACATCAGGCACCCAGAAAAACAGAGCATTGATTTCAAAAACAGGTAGGGGAAAAAATATAAAAGATAAAAAAAAAAAAGGACAAAGGAGGTGGGGAGGGGGCTCCATCCCAGGAAGGGAAGCCCGTCCCAGGAAGTGAAGCTTAAGAAGAGAGCTTTCCAAATGCCAGGAAACACTCTCTCTGCCAAGTCTGTGGCGAGCCTTGGAAACACAGAGGGCAACATAACAGGAAGGAAAAATAAATGAACAATTAAAACCAACAGATTACAAGCCCAACAGTAACTCGCCCAGCGGAAAAGCAGCGCAAACGCCTGCGTCCGCCATTACCCAGTGGGGGCAGGGCAGGGAGGCGCGGCAGGCGCGGGCTGCGGTGCTTTTATCTAGATGTGTATAAGAGACAGGGGGTGGGGGGTAGGGAGGCTACAGAGGGAGGGGATCTAAGTATAATTTATGGCTGTTCTGCACTGTTGTGTAGCAGAAACCAACACAACATTGAAAAAATAAATCTTTTAAATTTAAATTTTAAAAAAATAGAAAAAATGAACAGGGCAAGCAATGTAAGTCTGATTTTTTTTTTTCCTAGTAACTACAATAATGCTTTTCAACTAGAGCTCGAAGATAGCTAAGGAAGAGAAAGGGACAGGAAATGAAAATAAACCACAAAAGTAGACAGAGGATGGAAATCATCTAAGGGTTTTCCTCTTAAGCGCTGCCTGTTAACCAGAGCTACCCATTAACCCAGAGTTTCTCTATCTGGGGATTATCCTGACAATGAAAGAGGATTTGCAGGTAAAACAGGAGCTGGAGGGAGAGGTGCTTCCACAGTTATGGTGCCTTCCAGCTCTCTGCAGTTAGCTCCTCTGCAGGGCTTCTAACAGACACAGGGAACAATGTTTTGATAGGAATTTTTATTTTAAGCTACATTTGATCACTTCATTTTGTCATGATCTTTTTAAATTTCAGCATTGTTCTTTCCCCCTCCCTACCCCCACCCCCAAAAAAATTGCAGATAGGAATTCTCTACCTGGGTTGAAATAAACAGCAAAGTCTAGATCTCATTAATAAAAATATTTCACATCAAGCCTATGAACAACCACTTCAAAATATCATCTCTTATATGCTTTGGAACTCAGAATGAGTTGATCTTAAATTAAGGCCATTGCTCTAGACAACTTTACTGCTAGAATTTGAGTCTTTGGGATTTTCTGTGAATGGAAAAAAATAAAAGGAGGAATTTTTTTTTTTTGGCTCCAGGGAACACATGTACCCTGACTTGGCATCTCACTCTGAGGCACCGCAAGCAAAAGCATTCAAATTTACAAGCTCTGATTTGCTGCTGTGGACAGTGCATAAGTGACATGCTTCAAGTTTTAAGCACTTGAAAAGGAGGACTTTTCTCCTTGTAAACAGCAAAATTTCTGAAAGGAAATCTAGCAGATAGCTCACAGATTTTGAAAACATGAAGAAACCAAGTCCTTACCTTACAAAAGAACTTGTTAAGAGTCCAACAAATCCAACAGCAGCGCCCGCGACAGCTGTTTTCCGACAACCAAATATGTCTGTGAAGACACTGACAATCGGGCAGCAGAAGAAAATCATCCCCATGGAGAGAGAACTAACCCACGCTGCAAGAGAGGGGGAGATGGGGGACATTATGACACGGGGAATTCTAGTTGTTCTTATCTCATAGAATGTAAGACATATTGAGAAAAGTACCAGTGCAGGAAAGATATTACTCAGATTGATGAATGGGGGGAAGTTAGAATAAGTAACAAGTCTGAATCATAGATCAAAGCACCAGCGAGTATTCATTATAATTAGCAAAGCAATTATTTGTGTTCAGTGGAACTTCTGAAAAAAGTTTGTATCCTTAAATAAATCAAACATTCTCCTGGGACCTAATCTCTATCCTGCTTAACTATGGTTTTAAGCAACTTCTAATCTGTGGAAAGAAATCTGTCTGAAAAAATTGAAATATATTCAGGAACCCATGCCCAGGTGATCAAACTGCAAAGAAACGACCACCGAACTCAACAGTGGGGAAACCTGAAGGAGTTATATGGGCACAGCGGTTAGGATCAAACATCTGCCGAGAGCCCGGGCTCTGTGCCTTCGTTAAAGGAATCAAATCCAGACGGGCAATTTGTTGACCTAGATAACAGTTACTGTATATTCACTCTATTCATAAAGCCATACACACAGTTTATCTTCTTTTTTGAAAGTATGTTATCATTCACAATAGAAAAGATTTAAGAATCAGGTCATAATTTCCTGTTCTGATACTGTAAAGACAAAAACAAAAGGAAAGCAAAAGAGAGACATACTGAGTACAAATGATCATAAATTTGTGCCAAAGAAATGAGTGATCTTGTAAGACACTGAGTCTGTAAATTCTTAAAAAGTATAATGAACCTAGAGAGCCCTAAGTGAACATGAGCTGTAAAACAAACAAATCCCTCAAGTCCCCAGCTCTGGAACTATCCAACAAATTCTTGGGCAAATCATTTCCTCTGAGTCTGTTTTCTCACCTTGAGAGGGGATTGAACACAGATCTTTCCAGAATTATTAAAGATTAGAGAAAACGTGTCTAAACCTCCACATTAGCACAGAGTGCTTAATGATGCAGAGTTTTAACAACAACAGATTGTCTTATAAAATGAAATGATCTCCAGCATTCCACCCAGCTCTGACAGTCTTCTAGGAAACCGCTCTATTTCCTTAGCAAAGGAAGTTAAATCCAGACAGACCCTGTACAAATGACTATTTGCTAATAATGGTTTCCAAATGGAGCTTCACCAGACTAACAATTTCATTTAATTTTTTGCCTTCTTACATTTTAAGTTATTTATGTATATTTTATCAGCCACAATTTCTTTCCTTTCTTCCCTTACCAGAAAAGAGACAAAAACACAATGAAGAGACTGTACAAACAATGCAGGATTAGCTTAGGTGTTGGTGGGAGAGATTCAGAAGTAGACAGGCTCAGGAAAGAGGTGATGGGCCAGATACTAGCACAACCACAGCCCCGGATGTGCCCACTCAAGGAGAAGTATGACTTTTTCAGTCCATGTTATATAAAAATGTTACTCTTTTTTAATCATTTAATCTCATTCAGAAAAAATTTAGTCATCTATCATGTTGATGAAACAATCTAAACCAGTCTAGTCAGACTAGAAGAACAGCATCCTAACCTTTATTTTCGGATGAAGGTACTTGACAATTAAGTGAAACGCCAACACTAAACAGGAAATCACATTAAGAAATTCAAGAGCAAATATTTATATTGCACTAATGTCCAAAGAAGTCAAGGCATGTTTCAAGAAGAAAAACAAGTCTTTATGCATTATCTAGGTTTTGGTCTACCATAACATCAAATGTGAAAAATTTTTACAGAATCTTATGTCCACTGAACAAGCACTAAGTGCAGGATATAACCGAATACAGCTTTACCTTTGTCTCAACTATCGTCTTAAAATGCAAGCGTGGAGAAAATGTTCCCCCGCCACTGCATGAGCACTTCAGCAGGCCCACCTGATCCTTGTAGCCAGTGCTGAGTAGCAGAAAGGCCTCAGGTGCTTTAGGTTACAAACTAACCTTCACTAGATAATCAAATCTTTTTTCCTCGGGAGGAGAGGAAGATCAGCTTTGTCTCTTTTCCATGGCCCTTCTTCCCCTCCCTAGCTATTGCTCTCTCCAAAGTGGGCCAGCATGAGACAGAGGGCTACTCGGTGACAAGGCAAGGAGACTCCTGCTTCACAGGTCCTGCCAAAAGGCCTGAACGGCGATGTTCGAAGCGGACGCCTTCCCTCAGATGCACTTCCGTGGGTTCTTCCAAGTCTCACCTCAGAGTTTCTTCTGGCTACAGCTCCACAGACAAGGACAGTTCGCTCTCCTCCTGGCTTTCTGGCTGTCACTAAAAGACTCACTGTTGGAGCCCTGTTGCCCTTCTAGACGGTTTATTTGGGCAGGGCTCAAAACAGCTCCTCTCTCCTCCACTCAGCCTGCCTCTGCTCTGCAGGAAATATTCATGTTTCCTCTGCCCTGACAAACACTGGAGTGTGGGCAAATTCCACAGCGCTCTCCTCTTGCTGTGGGAGCAGCTGGCTAGATGCAGTTCTCTCCTTGTTGCATTTCTCACGGGATTCAGACCTCAGTCCTCTGTATCCCCTAACTGAAGAGAATTCTTTAAACCTCTAAGTGGTCCCTCTAAAGCTCCCCTCACTAGGTTATCAAGTAAGAGAGTGTGTACCCCAACTGTTCCCATGAGGGGTGGAGTGGAAGGAAGCCACAGCGTAATTTCATAAAAGAATCTTCACAAAATGCTCTTCCTTGACCCATAAATATCCTTCTTGTGGGTTTTAGAGCCTCTAACTGATCCCTGAACATGAACTATCCCACTTTTGAATTTCACACTTCTGTACCTTACTGCCTCTGCTAAATTCCCAACATCTTTTTTTTTTTTGGCTGCACTGTACAGCTTGAGGGATCTTAGTCCCCCTGCAATGGAAACAGGGGAATCCTAACCCCTGGACTACCAGAGAAGTCAAGAAACTCTCTTTTTAGAAATTTTTTGTTGGAGTATAGCTGACTTATAACGTTGTGTTAGTTTTGGACATACAACAAAGTGAATTAGTTATACATATATTCACTTTTTCTTTTTTTAAGATTCTTTTCCCGTATAGGCCATTAGAGAATACTGAGGGAAGGTCTCTGTGCTATACCGCAGGTTATTAGTTATCTACTTTATATACAGCAGTGTATATGTCAGTCCCAATCTTCCAATTTATCCCCCCATCCCCGGGTAATCCTAAGTTTGTTTTCTACATCCATGACTATTTCTGTTTCATAAATAAGTTCATTTATACCCTTCTTTTATATTCCACATATAAGTGATACCAAATGGTATTTGTCTCTCTGTGTCTGACTTACTTCACTCAAGATAATAATCTCTAGGTAAATCCACGTCACTGCAAATGACATTATTTCACTCTTTTTATGGCTAACACTGCATTGTATAGATGTGCCACATCTTCCTTAACCATTTCTCTGTTGATGGACATTTAGGGTGCTTCCATGCCCTGGCTATTGTAAGTAGTGCTGCAATGAACACTGGGGTGCCATGTATCTTTTCAGATTATGGTCTTCTCTGGGTATATGCCCAAGAGTACGATTATTGGGTCATATGGTTGTTCTATTTTAAGGAACTCCCATACAACAAACTGTTCTCCATAGTGGTTGTACCAATTTACCTTCCCACCAACAGTGTAGGAGAGTTCCCTTTTCTACACATGCTCTCCAGCATTTACTGTTTGTGGATTTTTCATGATGGCCATTCTGACTGGTGTGAGGTGATACCTCACTGTAGTTCTGATTTGCATTTCTCTAACAGTGATGTTGAGCATCTTTTCACGTACTTTTTGGCTATCCATATGTCTTCTTTGGAGAAATGTCTATTTAGATCTTCTGCCCATTTTTTAATTGGGCTTTTTTTTTTTTTTCACCTACTTGAGCTGTTTGCATATTTTGGAAATTAATCCCTTGTCAGTTGCTTTGTTTGAAATATCTTCTCCCATTCTGAGGGCTGTCTTATTGTTTTGTTTATGGTTTCCTTTGCTATGCAAAAGCTTTTAAGTTTAATTAGATCCCACTTGTTTATTTTTACTTTTATTTTCATTATGCTGGGAGGTAGATCAAAAAAGATCTTGTCAAAGAGTGTTCTATGTCCTTCTCTAAGAGTTCTATAGTGTCCGATCTTACATTTAGGTCTTTAATCCATTTTGAGCTTATTTTTGTGTGTGGTATTAGGAGTGTTTTAATTTCATTCTTTTACATGTAGCTGTCCTGTTTTCCCAGCACCATGTACTGGGAGACTGTCTTTTTTCCATTGTATATTCCTGCCTCTGTCATAGATTATGTGACCAAAAATATTAATTCTTGAATGAGTCTATTACTTGGCACTGTTTTTGTAAAATTTTAACATGACATAACAAAGAATCCAGGGTTTTACGGATTATGCTATACACCATAAAAATAAAAGAGCCTGTTGTTCTCTTCTGATCCTTCCAAGTCTGACTACGATGACTATTACTAATAGAAACTGAGAAACTGAAAGACACAGTCACTCTATCCAGCATGGTAAAATTTTGTTTAAAAAATGCAAACTACCCGTAATCCTTCCATATAATTTGACCAAACATCCACACAGGATTTCCTAATACTGTTGAAGAGCAAATATTTTCCAATGGAAGAGATACTATCTAAAATATGGAATAACAACATTCTCTCCATTCCAAGTAAAAGTGTTTATTATGTATGTTCTCGGCACTATCATAGGCTCCTGAGAATATTAAACAACTAAAATATTTTTCTATCTTCCAATAATTTGCATCTAGTAATACACATATGGAAATAGAGGTCCAACCAGAACACCATATACAATGTGCTAAATGCCTTAAGAGATATAGATTTCAAAAAATGTATAATAAAGAAGGGATTAAAAATCTCCTGAAAATGTACCAGCTTAGAATCCCTAATCAACAAAGCTTGTTACATACTGCTGTATCTTCTTCTCATTTGCAATATACTGTTTTTAAAATGTATGTAGATGTTAGTAATAAAATTCAGGTATTTTAAAATGCTAATAACTTCACAGACCACCTCTTTGGCATTAACAGTATTTCTCAATGAATTGTACTTTTATATATTTACTATTGTTATAGAGTGGCATACCTATGTATGTAATGAATTGACTTTGAGGTTGTTGGCACTTGTATAGGATTCAAGTTAGCTATTACATAAAGTCCATTTTCCCTTAAAAAAAAAAAAAAAACAAGAAAGAAAGACTTTAGAGTGTGTTTGTACACTCTTATTTGAATGTGTGTGTTTGATGTTAACAGAGAGAAACATCCAAAAAAATAGATCAGGTAGGAAAATCTTTTTTATAAACTAACAATCAATGTGGTTAGCATAAAAACAAATTCAATTCAAATCCTGTGTACTGTAACTGTTAGCAGTTATGGTAAGGTGACCATTAAAGTACAAATTAAATACAAATTTAAAAAAAACCAATAAATTATAAACTACATATATATATATAAATAAAAGTAACAATCAACTTTCCAGTTTCCCCATTCAGACCCTCTTTGTTTACTATTCCATACTAAGAACAAATCCTCATTTCTCAGCATGGCCAAAGGAAAATGCAAACCACTTGGAAGAAGTGGTTAGGTTTACTATTTAAAAACAGTTTCCTGCATATTAAGTAAAACAAAAATGTTCTAACTATGTGGATATAAATGACTACAAGGACAAAATGTTTACAATTGAAAACACCCAAAGGGAAGACTTACTGTAATTAGCTGAAGGCTGATAAATACTCTTTCGCCCTGTTTTGAGAGCTCCAACCCCCATTTCCACTTGATCTTGGCCTTCTTCACAACAGCTTTGCTCTATAATAGAACATTGGTCTAATAGCCTCAAATAAACATCTAAATATTATTTTTAACAAAGTTCCAATGACTTTTGGAGTGTGGTGTTGTCTGGCAACTACACAAAAATTCAGAAACAAGTAAACTGTACTTGATTTGACCATTTTATTGCCAATCGAAAGGTTATTTGGTAGCTATATTTCACTTAGGAGTGGTTTTGAAGTTTTTGCTGTCAACTTCTGTTAGTGGCAGCAGAGTGAAGTGGTCAAGTAAGTCCTCTTACAGATAATAACTGTGTTGAGGGAAAAAAACTTATTTAAACACAATATGGAAAATGTTTTAAAACAGACAGAAGTTGGAGGAGAGTTTTCTTCCCTGGTGGCTCAGACCAAAAAGAACCTGCCTGAAATGTGGGAGGCCAGGTTTAATCCTTAGGTTGGGAAGATTCCCTAGAGAAGGAAATGACAACCCACTCCAGTATTCTTGCCTGGAAAATCCCATGGACAGAGAAGCCTGGCAGGCTACAGTCCATAGTGTCGCAAAGAGTCTGAGAGACAAGCGACTAACACTTCCTTTTCCCTTTTACACCTGGAGAAGCTGAATCTGGAAGAAATAAAAATTACCAGTTTGTGGGCCTTCTTGAAGATCAACAAACTATGCAGATGCTGGGTGGACTAGTAAGGGGCCAGACTAAAGAAAAGCAACAGCTGGAGAGGAAAAAAAAAAAAAAAGCAACCACTGGAAACTACAGGAACTGAACAGAGATAGCAGCTGCTACATACCACAGACAGACAGACCACAGACAGACAGACTTTGCAGCTGGAGTCCAGGCAAAGTAACTGCCTCCTAGGAACAAAAACTCAACAATATTTGGAAAAACGAAACAGAATCAGAGTTGTTTCAAATATTATCTGCAACATTCAAGTATTCAACCGAAAATTACCAGACATGCAAAGAAACACCTAATAAATATAAATGGACTCTGAATGGACTCAGATGTTGAATTCAGAAAACAGAAACTACAAAATGTCTATTATAATTATGTTGGAAGTATTGATATTAATGGATAATACTTTAAAAGTAAAATGCGGAATTACTAAGTGAAGGGATAGGGAATCTCAACAGTGAAATGTAAACTACAAGAAAATGGAAATTTTAGGGGTGAAAAGTACAATAGCTGAAAAAAATACATTATGATGGGCTCATACATAAGAAAGAATCTGGGAATTTGAAGACAAAAATTACCTAATATAAGAAAAGAGAAAAATAATACTGAAGGAGAATGAACAAAGTCTCAGAGATCTTAGAGTGGAAATCTAGGAGACTTCTACTACAAGAAATCTTAAAGGAAGTTCCACAACTTAGGTCCAAAGAAAGGACTGAAACATAGAAACACAACACACTGCTTTCTCCTATTTCTTTATAAGATATATGACTATTTAAAGCAAAAATTATAACAATGTATTGCTGGAGTTGCTTCAGATGTCTGACTCTGTGGCTCCACAGACTGCAGCCCACCAGGCTCCTCCATCCACAGAATTTTCCAGACAAGAATATTGTGGGTTGCCATTTCCTCCTCCAGGGGATCATCCTGACCCAGGGATGGAACCCACATCTCCCGTTGCTTCTACATTGGCAGGCAGATTCTCTACCGCTGAGCCACCTGGGATAGATGTATTAAAATACATCTATAATACATATATGATACATATATTATATATGATAACTGCACTGAAGACGGAAGTAGATGAAAATACACCACAAGATTCCTATATTTTATCTGAAGCAATTCCATCAACTTAAAATACATTGAGAAATACGTTGTAATCCCTCAAGATAGCACTTTTTTAAAAATGCAGAAATACAGCTTGAAAGCCAATAGAGAAATTAAAATTGATTACTAAAAATTACTTGATTAATGTAAAGGAAGGCAGAAGAGAAAGAACAGAAGAACAAGAGGCAGATGAGACAAATAAAACCAAATGGCAAAATATCAGACCTAAATATGACCGTATCAGTAATGATATTAAAGAAAAATAAAGACTCCAGGCAAATGGCAAAGACTGTCTAACTGGATTTAAAAAATCAAGAATCACTTATATCCTGTTTAAAGAGATGCAGTTTAAATACAAATACACAATAACTTTGAAATAAAAAAGATTGGAAAAGATATGCCATGAATTAATAACCCTAAGAAGACTGGAATGGCTGTACTAATACCAGACAAAACAGACTTCAAGGCAAGTAGTTTTACTAGAAATAAAGAGAGATTCTAATGATAAAAATCTCAACACATCAGGAAGATATAACAATGACAAACCCATATATACCTAATATAACAGAGCTTCAGAAATACAAGAAGGAAATTTCATCTCTACTTTACACCATATTTTTACTTAGCTCAAAATGAATCATAAAAATAAAATTTGAAACTGAAAAGTATAAAACTTCTAGGAAAAAACATAGGAGAAAATCATTGTTACCTTGGGTTAGGCAAAGATTTCTTAGACACAATATCAAAAACATAATCCATAGAAAAAATTTCACTTCAGCAAAATTAAGAATTACTATATGAAAGACTTTTAGGAGAATGAAAAGGCAAGCCATAAACTGGGAGGAAAGACTAGCAAGTTATATATCTTACAAAAAAAAAAACCCTGCACCCAGATTATAAAAAGAATTCTCAAACCTCAATAAAAACCAAGCAACCTAATTTAAAAGCAGGTTAAAAAGATTTGAACAATGTCTTCACAAAAGATATACAAATGGAAAATATTCATTTTTGAAATGATTCTCAACATCATTAGCCATGAGGAAAATATAAATTACAACAATGAGAAAACTATACACACCTACTCAAATGGCTAAAATGGCTAATCATACCAAGTGTTGGTAAGGATGTTAGGATGTAAGGATGTCATAAACTGCTACTGGGAATTTAAAATTGGGCAACCATTTTGGAAAACTGAGTAGGGATTCTTTTTCAGCTAAATACATTCCTATTATATGATCCAGCCATTCCACTCCCAGGTATTTACCTAAGAGAAACAAGAGCATATGTCCATACAAAACTTATGTACAGATGGTTATGGTTGTCTTATTTCTAACAGTCAAAAACTGCAAAGAGCCCAAACATTCAGAAATAAGGTGACTGGATAAACAAATTATAGTATGTTCATATAATGGAACATGTGAGCGTATGTGCTCAGTTCAGTGGTGTCCAACTCTTTGCGACCCCACGGACTGTAGCCCACCAGGCTCCTCTGTCCATGGAGATTCTCCAGGCGAGAAGACTGGAGTGGGTTGCCACGCCCTCCTGCAGGGGATCTTCCCCCACCCAGGGATCGAGCCCTCATCTCTTACGTCTCCTGCACTGGCAGGCGGGTTCTTTACCACTATTATCACCTGAGAAGCCCACGTAATGGAATGCTACCCAGCAAAATACCAGGAGTGAACTACTGATAAATACAACATGGATGAATACCAAAACACTCATACACAGTGGAAAAAAAGACAAAAAAGGACTATATAAAGCATGACTCCATTTATTAAACATTTCCTAAAAATATAAGCCAATATACAGGACAGGAAGCGTATCAGTGTTCACCTTGTTGTGGAGAGGGGTACAGAGGGAGAGACTGGCAAAGACACAAAGAAACCTGAGTGTGATGGACATGTTCATTATCTGGACTGTGGTGGTTGTGTCTCACTGGTGTATACATATGACAAAACTCATCAAATTACCTACTTTATTTCATGTCAATTACACAATAATGTTGCTTTAAAAAAAAAAGAGAGAGACCCTGTATTTATATGAGATGGTAGATGTTCACTAAACTCAACTGTGATCATCATTTCAGGATAAACTGGAAGGAAAAAATAGAAACCTACATGGAGGTTTTCAACAACAACAAAAAATAGATGTCATAAAAAACGAACACACAAAACTGACAGAACTAAAGGGAGAACTAGACAAGTCCACAGTCACAGCTGTATATTTAAGCACATCACTCTCAGTAATTAATAGAGCAGGAAGGCCAAAATATAAACCTCTGGATGACAACATCAAGCAGCTTAACTGACATTTACAGAACACTAAACTTTTAATCACTGATGAGGGTAGAGTGGGGAGGGGGAAGATGGAAGGAGAACTAACACAGAGAGAATGCCACTTAATCCATGGGTAGTGCCTGCATAAAACTGTCATCAGATTCTCAGGCAACACGGTGAGGCATGATGTTCATTTTAAAGATGGGGAAAAAACAGATTAGAGGTATTCAGCAACTTGCCAAGGTTATTTGTGCAACTCTGGTGAGATTCCAGGTGGAAAAAGGAATAAGAAAACATGCCCAAAGTCCTTCATTAGAAAACATCCACCAGACTTCCCTGGTGCACGGTGGCTAAGAATCCACCAGCCAGTGCAGGGGACACGGGTTTGATCCCTGGTCTGGGAAGATCCCACCTGCCGTGGAACAACTACGCTCATGCATCACAACTTCTGAGCCCACGCTGTAGAGCCTGTAAGCTGCAACCACTGAAGCCTGCATGCTCTGGGGCCCAGGAGCCACAACTAATGAGCCTCTATGCCACAATTACGGAAGCCCAGTTGCTGTAGAGCCAGCAAACCCAGCTACTGAACCTGCTGCAGCTACTGAAGCCCGTGCTCCACAACAAGGGAAGCCACCACAATGAGAAGCCCACCCACCACAACAAAGAGTAGCCCCCACAACCAGAGAAAGCGCGTGGTGCACAGTAACAAAGACCCAGTGCATCCAAATAAATATTTTAAAAAACCCACCAGAGAAAAAGGAACCCTCCTACACGGTTGGTGGGAATGTAAATTGGTGCAGGCACGATAGAGAACAGTGGTGTTGCTGTTGAGTCGCTAAGTCACATCCGACTCTCTGCAACCCCGTGGACTGAAGCACCCCAGGCTTCCCTGTCCTTCATTATCTCCCACAAGCACACCAGGCTTCCCTATCCTTCATTATCTCCCACAGATTGCTCCAACTCATGTCCATTGCGGTGATGATGCCATCCAACCATCTCATCCTCTGTTGCCCCATTCTCCTCCTGCCCTCAACCAGAACGTTATGGAGGTTCCTTAACAAATGAAAAACAGAGCTGCCATGTATCAGCAATCTCACTCCTGGCATATATTCGGAAAAACAAAAACTCTAATGAGAAAATGCACCCTCATGTTCACTGCAGCACTATTTACAACAGCCAAGACATGGAAGCAACCTAAGTGTCCACTGACAGATGGGTAATTTAAAAGACGTGGGCTCTATATACACAATGGAATACTATTCGGCCATAACAACCGAAAGAGTGCCGTTTGCAGCAACACGGATAGACCCAGAGATTATCGTACTAAGCGAAGTAAGTCAGGAAGACAAATATTAAATACCATTTCACTTATGTGTGGAGTCAAAAATATGATACGAACACATTTATTTACAAAACAGAAACACTCACAGACATGGAAAACAAACATGGTTATAAAAGGGGAGACGGGGTAGGGAAGGGATAAATTAGGAGTTTGGGATTATCAGATAAAAACTACTGCATATAAAAATAAACAATAAGGTCCTACTATACAACCCAGGGAACTTTATTCAATATCCTGTAATAAACCATAATGAAAAACAATATGAAATATATATGCTTGAATATATATATATATCACTTCACTGTACACCAGAAACTAACACTTTGTATATTTTAATTTTTAAAACAATTAATTAAATAGCAAAGAAATGAAAGAATATGAAAGCAATAAAAAAGATTAACAAAACTAAAAGCTGGTTCTTTGGAAAGATAAACACAACTGACAAAACTTTAGCTAGACTAACCAAAAAAAAAAAAAAAAGACAGGACTCAAATGAGTAATGCTGTAAATGTATATGTACAGCACGGTAACTGTCAGTTAACAGTACTATATTATACACTTGGAAGTTGCTATGAGCATAAATCCTAAAATGCTTACCACAAAAAACGCAACTATGTGCAGTGATAGATGTGTCAACCCATCTGTCAGTGGACACTTAGGTTGCTTCCATGTCTTGGCTGTTGTGAATAGTGCTGCAGTGAACATTAGGGTGCATCATTTCACACTATGTATGTAAATAAAACAAACACAGTGCACCCCCCAAAAAAAAAAAAAAAAACCCACCAGGTACCATACTTGATGCTGATAAAAACTTATCTCACTCTGGAGAAGCTCACAATCTAACTTAATTACATTATGGTTTTCTCCAGATATATGACCAGGAGCAGGACTGCAGGGTCATATAGTAGCTCTATTTTTAGTTTTTTAAGGAACAGCCACACTGTTCTGCCTAGTTGCTGTACTAATTTACATTCCCAGCAACAGTGTAGGAGGGTTCCCTTTTCTCCACATCCCCTCCAGCAATTATTCTTTGTATATTCTTTGTAGACTTTTTGATGATGGCCATCCTTGACTGGTGTGAAGTGATACCTCACAGCACTAAAGGAAAGAAAGAATTGTCTTAGCCAAATCAAAATTATCTCTACCATTCAGTTTAATTTCAAAATCAGACAGCTATTGATAGGACAACAGCGAAAAAGTAGACAGGTAACCAAGTAAGGCCTAACGAGGGTGTGACAAGATGAGCTAGAGCCCCATAAAAGGGACCCCTGCCCTGGTCGCCCCATCAAACAGCACTGATACAGTGAGACTCATAACCCTGAACAGTCTTCCTTGTTCAGGCTTCAGAGAAGCACATCTCCACACCTGCCGTCCTATGTCCAGGAAGTGAAAGGAGATTTTACCTAAACGTCATGAAGTAAGCTGTGGCTGTGCCACTGCCAAACTCAGACTGGCACCAGAGTGGCCTCAGATGCCTGCAGAGTAGGGGCAGGAGAGGCACTCAGCTAAGAGGTAAGAGAAAAGCAAATCTCTCCTCTTAGACCCAACACAATCGATTCTTTCATAACGAAGCATTACTTCAAAGCAGTGTTGCGTATTCATTTCCTGTGCCATTCATGGTTCTGGTGTACTAAGCAGCATGGTTGTTGTAACTACTGGTGAATACATACACATATTGATGAACCTGTAATATGAATGACACATGACACTGCTTATGCAGGGAATTAACAGACACTGAGCACCAGAATATTTCTGATTTTATTAAACTATTTAATAAGATTTTAATAAATTTCAAAAATAAATCAAATTCAGCTATGAAGTTTGTTTTTCAAAATTAAAATTCTTGATATTCTGTATTCTGCCTTTTGATTTTTTTCTCTCATGTAACAATTTAAGAGATATAATTCAGACACCATAAAATTAGATCTCTTATAAAAGTCAGTGGTGTTCAGTATATTCACAAAGTTATGCAAACATTATCATCCAATTACAGACCATTTTCCTCACCCCAAACAGAAACCCTGTACCGACTAGTAGTCACTCCCATTCCTTCTTCCCCAGAGCCCCTGGTGACCACTAAGCTGCTGTCTGTCTTTACAGAATTGCCTATGCCATTATTCTTGCCTGGAGAACTCCACGGACAGAGGAGCCTGAAGGGCCACAGTCCATGGGGCTGCAAAGAGTCAGACACGACAGAAATTTTTCATCATTCTGGACATAAGGGATTCCCAGGTGGCGCTAGTGGTAAAGGATCTGCCTGCCGATGCAGGAGACAAGAGATGCAGGTTGGATCCCTAGGTCAGGAAGATCCCCTGGAGGAGGGCATGTCAATCCACTCCAGTATTCTTGCCTGGAGAATTCCATGGACAGAGGATCCCGTCCTGGCAGGCTATGGTCCATAGGGTCGCAGAGTCAGACACGACTCAAGCAACTTAGCACACACACACTGTGGATGTAAAACATGTTTCCTTTTTTAAAAAAATTTTTTAATTGAAGGATAATCGCTTTACAGATTTTCTTTTCTATCAAGCCTCAACCTGAACCAGCCATTCAGTTCAGTTCAGTCGCTCAGTCATGTCCGACTTTTTGCGACCCCATGAATCTCAGCACGCCAGGCCTCCCTGTCCATCACCAACTCCCGGAGTTCACCCAAACTCATATGCATTGAGTCGGTGATGCCATCCAGCCATCTCATCCTCAGTCGTCCCCTTCTCCTCCTGCCCCCAATCCCTCCCAGCATCAGAGTCTTTTCCAATGAGTCAACTCTTC
>SJYX01018095.1:94010-106888 GCA_006410675.1 Oreotragus oreotragus
TATATGCAGAGTGACAATATACAGCCTTGACTTACTCCTTTTCCTATTTGGAGCCAGTCTGTTGTTCCATGTCCAGTTCTAACTGTTGCTTCCTGACCTGCATACAGATTTCTCAAGAGGCAGGTTAGGTGGTATGGTATTCCCATCTCTTTCAGAATTTTCCACAGTTTCTTGTGATCCACACAGTCAAAGGCTTTGGCATAGTCAATAAAGCAGAAATAGATGTTTTTCTGGAGCTCTCTTGCTTTTTCCATGATCCAGCGGATGTTGGCAATTTGATCTCTGGTTCCTCTGCCTTTTCTAAAACCAGCTTGAACATCAGGGAGTTCAAAGTTCAGGTATTGCTGAAGTCTGGCTTGGAGAATTTTGAGCATTACTTTACTAGCATGTGAGATGAGTGCAATTGTAACTAACCTAATCAGTATTCAAACACAAGCAGTTGGATTGTGCTCTTAACCACTATACATTGCTATCTATTAAAAAACAGATTATCCTGAAAAACAAAACAAAAACAAGATTTTTGCACCAGACTATCCTAGTGGGAAAAAGCTACTCTATTATCCTAGAGGACTCAAAACAGAGATGGGCAGATGGCAGCGTGGATGATGGCTAAATGGAACTCAAGTCTGGAGTCGGTAGACAAGGGTCCACTGGCAGAAAGAGAGGTCAACAACAGCAGCAAACAAGAGTGGCCTCTCTGCCCAGTAAGACTGCAGCCTCCCCGAGGGCAGATGTAATGGCTGTGTGTGTGTGTGTTGTGCACATGCTGAGTCGCATCAGTCATGTCCGACTCTTTACAATCCTATGGATTACAGTCCACCAGGCTCCTCGGTCCATGAGATCCTCCAGGCAAGAGTACAGGAGTGGGCAGCCCTACCAGACCACAAGGCAGCTCAACACACACAACAGGATGCCTGGTGCTGAGAGTCAACCAATTGTGGCACCCGAAAAAAGGCAGAGTTTTGGGGAAAAGTGTCTCTTTCCAGGCACTATTCGTATGTAAACACAATGGAAATGGCCACATTTCAGCGACAGGTTCATGAAGACTATCACACAAGCTTCCATACTACAAAAGAAAACCTCTATGCGAATTTAACAGGAAGTTCTGCTCAAAACAGAGATGGGCAGGTGGCAGCGTGGATGATGGCTAAATGGAACTCAAGTCTGGAGTCGGTGGATGAGGGTGCACTGGCAGAAAGAGAGGTCAGCAATAGCAGCAAACAAGAGTGGCCTCTCTGCCCAGTTAAGACTGCAGCCTCCCCGAGGGCAGATATAATGCCTGTGTGTGTGTGTGCACACACACGCGCACAGAAATCTCAGTGTGCCGACTCCACTGCACTGCAATTCATCTAGAACGCATTCTCCCTGACCTACACACACACACAAACATGCTCCAATACCAACATGCACCTCACGTTTTTGTTGTGACAAAAGTAGAGAGCTTTTGTATATTCTATACAAAGAGGTGCTTTAAAGCAAACTAGATATTCTGATACTGTGATGTGTCTCATAATTAAATATTCCAGTTCATAACTCAAATGTAGGCTTCCATAATTTAAAGTGTGATGGTCTGAAATTAACATCAAACCTGATTTTGAAATTCTCATTAAGTAAATTATTTCCCCTCAAGCAGATGGAATCCAATGTGCCAAGGTCCCCCTCTCTACCACCCTCCCTTCCAAAAAAAGTAAAATTTCAAAGTAATGATGGAGAAATGAAGAAATAATCTATCAATTATCTCAGACCTTCTCCAAACAGGTTTAACAGGATTTCTACTGATTACTGATTACTTTGTCCCACTGCCTTTCACTTACCTCTTGTCACATCCAAAAAACCAAGAGGAAAGGGGTAATTTGGATGGAGGAACTATCAGTAAACATCCTGAATATGGGATTCCATCCTCAGGGTGCTTGGCTTTACATCGTGGAAGACTTGAGTCCCAAGTGGCTAGTCTGTAGTTATACAAATTTGAAACTGAGAAACCACTTTGAATTAAACTGAATTTAAATACAGAGTAACAGGTTTATCACTAAAATAGTATTTGTCAAGTATGTACTTTGTTCTTCCACTCTGATAAAACTGGTTTTATAAACAATAAGTAACTATTAAAGCCACCAAAAAAAGCAAAACATTGATAATTCTGACAAACCTTGATACACTGCCTGCTCACTAAAGCTTTACCCTCAGTTAAAGTACCATATCAGGTAGGGATTATTTTTCCTCTTTTCCAACACTGAACTTAACCATATTGTTAGTTTCACATGGCTCCAAATCACTGTATTTTTCCATTTCCCCTTGGCTCTCTTGGAAGCCTGACAGACTGCATGGAAAGATGAAGACTTTCCAAGGCCCAAACACACAGCTGCTCCTTCCAAGGCCGGCTCTAAAACTGACGTGGCTGCCTGGTAGGCATCATCCCAATCAATTATTAATGCCCTGTAGCCTTTTCACATTTCACTCTTCTCACTGGAGAGGCTTATTACTTAACTTAAAAACCCTGATAACATAATGTTAAGTGAAAAATGAATATGTTATAACTGTACAAATTATACACAAATAAACACAAGAACTGGAAGTGAATGTGAAAAAATAATAACAGCTAATTTGCTAGGATAAAGATTTTTATTGATTTATAAATTACTATTATTATATTGTTTCTGCAATAAAAACCACTAAAGAGGTGATAATCACAATCTGTCATTAGTTAAGCCCCCTTCTGTAAGGGATAACACATACTCTTTTGAAGAAACAGAGGTACTGATTTTCTTCTCAATAAACAGTGTTTTTAAATTTTTCTTTCTTTCTTTATTTTGGCTATGCTGGGTGTCTGCTGCGGCATATGGCCTTTCTCTAGCAGCAGCAATTGGGGGTTACTCTTTGTCGCAGTGGGGGGCTTCTCTTGTTGCAGGGTGCTCAGCTTGCAAGCGTAGTTGCTCCATGGCATGTGGGATCTTCCCGGACCAGGGATCGAACTCATCCCCTGCATTGGCAGGTGATTTCCTAACCAGGAGACCACTAGGGAAGTACCAACAAATAGCCTTTCTTAATGGACTGCACTTCATATGCATACAGACAGAACTCTTCAGAATAGAGACGCTTATTATATGGTCCATGGAATGAACTTCTATATTCCTTCTTAAAACTAACTGGTATTCTCTTGATCAGCTAGTGCCACTCCCCCCGCTACTTATCAAACCATTAAATGACCAATTAGTAACCGATAAATACATAGAAGTGTGAAGAAGCGATTCAGAGCATAGTCTCTGCTCTAGAGCTAAGCATGGGTTTGAGCCCTGGTGTCATTGACCTGGCTCTGGGACCACAGGCAGATTAAACTCTCTCTGCCTCATTTTTCTCAAAAGTGGAAAGACCAGCACCTACCCTGGATGGTTCAAGGATTAGTAGAATAATGTAGGTAGAGAAGTGTGTACCTAGCTTTCTATAAGCACTCAGTAAATGTTAGCGACTGTAATAATTATATATGATTGCAACATTTATTGATAATTATCATAAACAGATGGAATAATTCAAAGAAACAAACTTCTCAGAGACTAGAACCCTGTTCTGAAAAGAAAACACAGCAGTACGCCTGTGTCTCTGGCCTCGTCAGAGACGAGAAAATTCGCTGACGGAGCTTCAGACCAGAGCCAAGGCGGCCGCATCGGGGCTGTGCTGCCTGAATTCACAGGGAGCCTGGAGAGAAGCGGTCCATGCAGGCTCCCTCAGGTCCCCTCAAGAAGCCACAGTTTAAACAGCATCCCTCATCTCTGTGCATAACAGAATCTTGCCTTTCCCTTCACTCCTGTACTTTCCGATCTCTACTTTCTATCCAGTGTTCGGAAACAGTCTCTTTACCCTCTCTCTACACTCTGTTTCCACCTGGAAGGAATGTCTCGCATTCCCTTTAGACAGCTTGTTCGAGACACAAGTAACAGGAATCCGTGGCGCTGGAGAGCTGACTCTGTGAGAACACACGATAAACAGCATCCATTATCAGATGAGGTGTCGACCAGCCGATCACTGCTCAGCGCTCTAACTGCTGATCTGCTACATACTAGTCTTACCACATAGAAGACTGTCACTTACAGGAAGAAAGAAATGTTTCGTCCACACCTTTGTCTCTTTCACAGCACCTGGCTTGGGGCTTGCCCCAACGTGTACACACCCCTTCCCTGCTCAAGCCCCCACACTTCAAGACTCCCATATTTTTGTGGAGTTAACAAATAAATGAGTGAACCCTCTGAAGATGATAATGCTACCTAATAGTTACTGATTGCTACTGCTTGCCTCCGCTAAACACTTTGCACTCATTAGCTAATTTAAACATTCCAACAATCTTATAAGGTCCCCCATTTTACATATGAGAATACCAAAGCTCAGATTAAGAGCCAGGATTTATGGCCCGATTCATAAATATAAGAACATATTCTTAGCCATGGTGCTGCACTATCTCCAAGTCAGAGCTCTTTGTCTGTATTATGATAATAACCATGTCATCTCACATGACTTAACATGTTTATTGTGAGGAACAAATATATAAAAACAGATTGGAAAACATAAAGTGGCTATGCAGATATATTACCATATCTTAAAATAGTCACAAACTGCATAGGATACATCTAACTAGGTCAAAAAAGAAACTCAATAAGCAATAAAATTATTTAATCTCACACTTCATCTCTGGCACAGCTGTCAGCAGCGGCATGAATCTGACACTCCAAGACACATTTTAGCGTAAGTCAATGCATATTCTCTCCACCTACCCTTCAGCTGCAACTGCATAATTATGAAATACGGGGAAGAAGCCAACCAAAGGATTAGTGTCCAAAAAAAGACCTATAAATACCAAGAAAATACTCCTGGCGAAGTCAGCTTCACCTTTATAAACATAACCAAATACCAACACACTGGTTCCTCATTCATCATGTGGAGTAAACGGGATAATTGAAGCAGTCTTCAAAATCTTAGTATCTCTGATTCTAGGACTCTAAGATAATTCTCACTAAAACAGTAAGTGGTTCTCATCTGTAAATCTAAAACTAAGGCACTACTGATTATAACTCTTAACATTTACAACAAATAGTATATACATATAAACATATGCCACAAAATGGGCATGTACCTGTGTCAGATTCAAGTCCTAATTGCCACGTGTGTCTTCACTAAGAATGTATGATGTAAGTCAATCTATACGGAGCAAAAAAAAGGAACAAGGAGTTTGGAGTCCAAAAATCCAGGTTTATGGCCTAGGTTCTCCAGGAACCTCCTTTTTGAGCTAGTCAATCTGTGCCTCAGTTTCAACTGTACAGTGAGGATGAGGATACTGATGATGATAATAGTAACAATACCACCACCATCCTACATGTTGGTCAAGTTAGGATTGAGGGTGTTATGCGAAAATACACCAGAAAATCTAGAGCAGTGAACACACTTTACACTTTTTGTATAGTAGTTGGCAATTCTAACAGCAAATATCCAGTGAAGATAAAAACATTCATTGATACTCAGGAATGAAGACAGTTGCAGGACATACTTATTTAACCATAGAAATATCCAAAGAATTACACTCCCTTACTCAGGCTATCTAGAAAAACTTAATAGAGGCAAAAAGATCTCAAGTACAATTTGATGAGACATAGAGTAGTTTTTCAGTGAACTCAAGTCAGACAGTTTTTCAATGAGTCTTAATCCTAATATCTTCTTGTAAATGTACCCTGGTTATCCAGAACATATCTTTCTAGCAATTTCAAGGAAGGTAAGAGAGAACCACGCCATGCCCATACACATTTATCAAAACATACTTCAGTATTCTTGCCTGGAGAACCCCATGGACAGAGTCTGGCAGGCTACATTCCATGGGGTTGCAAAGAGTCAGACACAACTAGCAACTGAGCACAGCAGAGGACAGTGCTACGTTCTACAAAAGCTTGCCCCAAAGTACTTCCTTAGCCCTGGAGATGAACTAACACTCTGTAATTTAGTAACACTGTTTTTAAGGTTGATAATGTGAGCTCTAGTGTGGTTAGTTATAGAAACAGAAAGATCTTTGAATAGCCAGGACATGGAAGCAACCCAGATGTCCATTGAGAGACAATTGGATAAGAAAGCTGTGGTACATTTATACAATGGAATATTACTCAGCTATCAAAAAGAATACATTCAAATCAGTTTTAATGAGGTGGATGAAACTGGAGCCTTTTATACAGAGTGAAGTAAGTCAGAAGTAAAATCACCAATATAGTATATTAACACATATATATGAAATTTAGAAAGACGGTAATGATGACCCTATATGTGAAACAGCAAAAGAGAAACAGATATAAAGAACAGACTTTTGGACTCCATGGGAGAAGGCGAGGGTGGGATGATTTGAGAGAATAGCATTGAAGCGTGTATATTACCATATGTGAAATAGATAGCCACTCCAGTTTTGATGCATGAGACAGGTTGCTCAGAGCTGGTGCACTGGGATGACCCTGAGGAATGGGATGGGGAGGGAGGTGGGAGGGGGGGTTCAAGATGAGGGACATATGTACACCAATGGCTGATTCATGTGAAAGTATGGCAAAAACCATGACAATATTATAAAGTAATTAGCCTCCAATTAAAATAAATAAATTTACAAAAAAATAAAAAATAAAAAATAAAAATAAAATACGTCTCTGGAGATTTCAAGATCTATTTAGATCTAGTTGAGGAATTTAGATACAAAAGTAAAGACTCATTCAGGGTTAAAATTAACTTCATTAATAAATTTTAAGATACTGTCATAAGATACTTTTCTAGGGACTTCCCTGGTGGTCCAGTGGCTAAGACTCCCTGCTCCCAAAGTAGGGAGCCTGAATTCTATCCCTGGTCAGGGAACTAGATCCCACATGCCACAGCTGAAAGATCTTGCATGCTGCAACTAAAAATTGGTGTGGCCAAATAAAAAAAGAAAAAAAAATTTTTTAAGATACTTTTCTAACTATATTTCATCTTCCCCCCATAGCAGTTCTAAGGTTAAAGTATGACTATCTTTAATGAATTGCACTATTTAGCCATTAGCACTTATGAAGCCAAGCACCCCTAAAACTGATTTGCCTTCCCAAGTTTATGATTGATCTCTATTCCCAGCTGGCTCAGACCAGTAAAGAATTTGCTTGCAATGCATGAGACCCAGGTTTGATCCCTGGGTCGGGAAGATGCCCTTGAGAAGGGAATGGCAACCCACTCCAGTATTCTTGCCTGGAAAACTCCATGGACAGAGGAGCCTGGTGGGCTACAGCCTATGGGGTCACAGAGTCAGAAATGACGGAGTGACCAACATTTTCACTATTCAAAACTTTATTCCCTTTGGTGCCCCGTCTGACCTCAATCCTGTGCTAACTGAACATTAATCAACCAGAGTTTGATGACTAAGACTGCTGTCGTTGATAACATCATTAATGTACTAAAATTGCTGTTATAGATATTGTCATAAAGGTGCAAACTCAGATTATCTCTCCAGGCCCAGATGAGCTCAAAATGTCCAGAGCCATGGACCACCTGGGCAGAGAACTGTAAACTGAGACATCCTATCTCCTGAAATCACAACTAAGAAATGTCACAAAAATGTCAGAAGATGATGACTAACCCCAGATGCTTTGTCCTTCCCTTTTAAAACATCTCCAACTCAAAGACTGAGGGGGAGTGGATCTGAGGCTTGTCTCCCAGCCCCACGCTTGGGGCCCTGCACTAAGCGCTTTTGTTGTTTGCCATCTCAGTCGCTAAATTGTGTCCGACTCTTTTGTGACACCAAGGACTGTAGCCTTCATAAAGGTGCAAACTCAGATTATCTCTCCAGGCCCAGATGAGCTCAAAATGTCCAGAGCCATGGACCACCTGGGCAGAGAACTGTAAACTGAGACATCCTATCTCCTGAAATCACAACTAAGAAATGTCACAAAAATGTCAGAAGATGATGACTAACCCCAGATGCTTTGTCCTTCCCTTTTAAAACATCTCCAACTCAAAGACTGAGGGGGAGTGGATCTGAGGCTTGTCTCCCAGCCCCACGCTTGGGGCCCTGCACTAAGCGCTTTTGTTGTTTGCCATCTCAGTCGCTAAATTGTGTCCGACTCTTTTGTGACACCAAGGACTGTAGCCCGCCAGGCCCCTGTCCACAGGATTTTTCCAGCAAGAATACTGGAGTGGGTTGCCATTTTCTTCTCCAGAGGGTTTTCCCAACCCAGGGATCGAATCTGCCTCTCCTGCACTGCAGGTGGATTCTTTACCGCTGAGCCACTGGGGAAGCCCCTGACTTCACTGCAAATGCCTTCTGTGGAGTTTGGCTTTCAGTGCCATATGGCAAAAACCATGACAATATTGTAAAGTAATTAGCCTCCAATTAAAATAAATAAATTTACAAAAAAAATGAACACCATGGACAGCATAAATAAGCAAAGTGGTATACATTTATTTCTAATGAATGTTATAATGAATGGAGACATTTCCTTTTCAGGAAAAGACCTGAAGATTAATGAAAATGAATTGAGGAAATTTAAAAACAAACAAAAAGCAACAACAGAAAACTTACTATGCCAAACAAAATATATCAGACACAAAGGAAAATACATGATCCGATCTGTATAAAATCCTTGAGAAGTAGATCTAATCTCTGGAGATCAGCAGATTATTGGCTGCCTGGGGTTGATTGAAGTGGCTGGGAAAGGGACAAGAGACTATTTCGGGTGATGGATACACTCTGTATCTCTTACATATATAGGTAACCCTCAAACAACACAGATGTGAACTGCACAGGTCCTCTTACACCTGGATTGTTTTTGATAAATACATACTATGATATGACCCATGGTTTTTGAATCTACAGATGTGAAACTGAGGCTACAGAGGGCTGACTGTAAAGTGTACACATATTTTTTGACTACATGGAGGGTTTTAATGCTCTTTTGCTTTCAAGTAACTAAATTTTCTAAAAGGAATGGTGCTCAGAGATACAAATTTTTACGTTCATCTCCACCTGCCTACCTCCCATCTTCATGTTGATATCTAAGAGATGCCTCAAGCTCAGGCAAGTCCACATCCATGACTTGTCACTTCCCGTCTGTTCCACCAGGGGCCTCCCCCATAGTTGTCACTGCTTCTTGTTTCTCAGGTCCAAACAACGGTGTCATTCTTGGCTATTTCCTTTCCACCAATTCCAAATATGAAGACATGAGTCAAAAAATAAAGCTGATTCTGTACTTCGAATGTATCTAGTCCTACCCATATATGAGCACTTGCTTTATTACACTACTATTACCAGTCAGCAGTGAAGTGGATTTTAAGTCAATGGTGCTTTATTAACTGCCCATGTAGATGGAATAAAATCAATCCAACAAAAGTCAGTTCCAAGTGAATAGTGAATCTAAATGGAAGGCAAGGAAAACCGGAAGATGACATGGGGGAATATCTTCATGATCTCAGGTAGGCAAAAATACAAGGACGGGAAACTGTCTGCTGTGTTCATGCTGTATCTCCAGTGTAGATGCCCAGTATTTACAGAAGGAACATAAAGGAAACCTCAACAAAATCTGTAGACATCTACACACATGCAAGTACTTGGGTCATTGTGAAGACACACACTGTTCTTAATGATCAGATTGAATGTTAGAAATGTCACTTCTTATTAGTCTAACATTGAATGCAATCCTAATTAAATAACATTCAGGCTGATTTTCAGGATAAACTGAATCTAAGCTTCACACAGAAAAACTGAGCAAGAATACCTCAGGGAATTTCTGAGAGAAAAAAATCAGGTCAAGTAATGAGGGGTGATAACACCTACCAGGAGATAAGACAGATTTTAAAGCCACAATTATTATCATTTGGTTGAAGAATCCAGGCCACTATATAGGACAAGGTGCATTATTGGCTCATGAACCACTACTGAAAATAACTGCCTATTATTAAGCCTCCCCATTCAGAGATCTCAGAAGTGTGAAGACACCTGTGCCTTGGACTGGCCTTGATGCATGGATTCTCAGAGAGATGAAGAGAACAGTGAAAAAGCCAGATACAGACTTTCAAACATGTATAATTTTAACAGAACATTAACATATTTGAGATAGTTGGGAAAAGGGAGATCTTTTCTTGACTGATAGTGAGAAAACTAGGTAGTTATCTAGGAAAGAATATTCTTGACTCGCACTTCATACACACACACACACACACACATACACATATCCTACAGCTGGCCCAAAGGTGTGCAACCAAAAGCCAAGAGACAAGCAGTTGGGTAGAAACCAAGGGATAACAATTATTAGGTTATCAGAATAGGAAAGGCCTTTCCAAATACGCCAAAAGTCTAGAAGCCACACAAACTGATAATCTGCATAAAAACGAAACCCAGTGGTGAGGCCAACCCTGTCCCAGAATTGAAGTGAAAACCCAAAAGGAAAGCTGGGAGGTAGCCTAGCCCCTCGCCCCAACCCATTGTGTTTTCAGGGTCCTCATTGTGCCCAGAACCCCACCCACATGGCTGGTGCTGTTCCAGTTTATGGGACCTCAGTCAGTTCCTAGAAAAAGAGGGTCACTTTATATAGAAAGCAGGTTGAACAGTGTCCCCAAAAGATGTGTGCCCCAGAAACTGTGGAGGGATCTTGTCTGAGAAAAGAGTCTTTGATATCAATAAACTTGCTTCACAAAGGGCTGCTACCAAACCATCAATTTGTTTAAAACTTTTTTCCCAAGGGACCTATGTGTGAAGGGCAGTAAATCAAGACTCAGTAAGCGGAAACATGCCTGCGCGTAGTACAGCCTAGAAGGACAACTCTATGCCCCCTACCCACTGACCTCACAGAACAGTATCATTCAGCATTGCAACACTGAAATCTTTTGGAGCTGGTCTATGCTCTGCCTCCCCTGATGACCTACAAGCTCTTCTGCTTTTAAGGGGATTTAAAGTAACAGCTCTATTGAGATAAAATTCATATTAACATGCAATTCATCCATTTAGAGCTTACAGTTCAGTGGTTTTTATTATATTCAAAAATAACCACTACATTATGTAATTTCAGAAACTTTCATCACCTCAAGATGAAAACCAGGGACTTCCCTGGTGTCCCAGTGGTTGAGAGTTCACCTTACAATTCAGGGGACTTAGGAACTGGAATCCCAGATGCCATGAAGCAACTGGGTCTATGCCACAAAACTACTGAGGCCTGCACACTCTGGAGGCCATGCGACACAACTGGAGAGTCTGTGAACCACAGCAAGGGGTCTGGCAAAATGCAGTGAAGATCCAACATGCAGCAATTAAGACTCGACAAAACCAAATACTTAAAATTAAAGAAAAGAAACATCATAGTTAAGACTGTTTAAAAATTTTATTATTTTTATAGAAAGATTTTTAAATTCTAAAAGGTGCTCTACAATTTTCAAAAGTTTCACACATGATTTCACTTTATCTCCTATATTCCCATAATAACGTTTTTTTCTCCCCCCACCCTTATATTGCTCTCCCCACCACTATATTTTATAGATATACAAAATCATGAAATCTGAAAAATATATGCAAAAAAAACACAAAAACTAACTAATGTAGTGTACCATCCTAACAGGGCAGGGTGATGCTTGACTTCCCTAGTGATTAGTGAGGCTGAATATCCTTAACTTGTTAGACATTTGTGTGTCTCTGGAGGAATGTCTATTTAACTTCTTTGCACATGTTCTAAACAGGTTATGTTCAGTTTTAGGAGTTCTCAGTGTAAGAGGTATAAATCCCTTATAAGATGTGATATTATCACACTAGACTTAATGTCGCTCAGCATGGTCAGTGGTCATTATGGACTCAGCCCCTCCTCCATGCTCACATCCCCTGTCCACACAGAAACATGCCTGGTTCACTACAGAGAACTTTCTGGGGCAGTTATGTATACCAGAAACTGGCAATGGCCAAATGCGAGAAGACACAGAAAAGGACATCTGCCTCTGGGGTGAGGATCTGAAGTTCTTGCTACTTGGGATTTTGAAAAATGTTTCTTAATATATAAGTGGAGAAAGGAGACCCATTAGGATGATTTGGTATCCTTTGGGAAAGTAACTTGGATTACTACCTCACAAAACACCACCAAAGATTAGACACATACCAAGAACCAACACTTAAAAACTTGACAATTTTTAGAACAATTTTTGATGAGTGAATATTTTTTTTAATTGAGGTATTGTTGATTTTAATGATTTGTTAGTTTAACGTGTACAGCAAAGTGATTCCATGATTCAGTGTCTTGGGTGCTTCCTTGGACAAAATTCACTCCCTTTGGGAGGCCCCTGGGCCATGTCCTCTACTCGGAACACATAAGAATCCTGAAAACAGAGAGCAGAAAGTAGTGGCACCGAGCCAGGTTGGAGTGGGGGGAGGGTTGACTGAATAAATTATTCTAATATGACACAAAAAACAAGCCTAGAGGCTAGCAGAGGATCTCTAAACCTATCTTCAAACAGGAGGCCTTTCCCTGCCTCTTGAGAAATCTGTAGGCAGGTCAGGAAGCAACAGTTAGAACTGGACATGGAACAACAGACTGGTTCCAAATAGGAAAAGGACTACGTCAAGGCTGTATATTGTCACCCTGCTTATTTAACTTCTATGCAGAGTACATCATGAGAAACGCTGGACTGGAAGAAACACAAGCTGGAATCAAGATTGCCGGGAGAAATATCAATAACCTCAGATAAGCAGAAGACACCACCTTTATGGCAGAAAGTGAAGAGGAACTAAAAAGCCTCTTGATGAAAGTGAAGGAGGAAAGCGAAAAAGTTGGCTTAAAGCTCAACATTCAGAAAACTAAGATCGTGGCATCCGGTCCTATCACTTCATGGGAAATAGATGGGGAAACAGTGGAAACAGTGTCAGACTT
>SJYX01018095.1:109434-140758 GCA_006410675.1 Oreotragus oreotragus
CAACCAGTCCATTCTGAAGGAGATCAGCCCTGGGATTTCTTTGGAAGGAATGATGCTAAAGCTGAAACTCCAGTCCTTTGGCCACCTCATGCAAAGAGTTGACTCACTGGAAAAGACTCTGATGCTGGGAGGGACTGGGGGCAGGAGGAGAAGGGGACGACAGAGAATGAGATGGCTGGATGGCATCACGGACTCGATGAACGTGAGTCTAAGTGAACTCCGGGAGATGGTGATGGACAGTGAGGCCTGGCGTGCTGCGATTCATGGCGCTGCAGTGTCGGATAAACTGAGCGACTGAACTGAACTGAACTGCTCCCTTGAAAGTGGTTGCGTGAAACTGCGCTTGGGAACGGAAGTGTGTCATGAATATTTTGTCAGCAGAGAACAAAGTGGTATGTGAAGAGGATGGGCAGGCACGTCCCAGGACACTGAGCACACAGACACAGTGACTGGACTCTCACCCCTGCTCTTGCTGCTGCTGCTGCTAAGTCGCTTCAGTAGTGTCCGACTCTGCTCTTGGGGCATCGCAAAGTGTCCCGCCCTTGACACAGCTCAAAAGTCAGTCCTGGAGAGTATGGTCACATGACCTGGATCTGGCCAATCAGTGTGTCCCATCCTCCCTGGCCACCGTGATTGACTCAGGACTGGGGCAGTGCCCAATTGGGGCCCAGGGCCGGGCTTCATGCTGGAATCAAGGGGAAGAAGAGCTCTCATTCTGCCGGAAGGGGCTGGGCCGATGAGGTCAGGCTATAGTAGTGGGAGGGGCGTGAGGTCAGCCTGGGGCAGTAGGTGACCTTCCTGCTCCTGTCAGGGCAGAGCCGCCGGCCTGAGGATGAGGGCGGTGCTGAGCCTAGGGATTGAGAGCGCCGGTTCCTGCTGTGGTCCCGGAGCTCCACCTGAGACCTGAGGGAAGCCGTCTGCCCCGTGAGTCCTCTTCTGCATGTNGGGCTGGGCCGATGAGGTCAGGCTATAGTAGTGGGAGGGGCGTGAGGTCAGCCTGGGGCAGTAGGTGACCTTCCTGCTCCTGTCAGGGCAGAGCTGCCGGCCTGAGGATGAGGGCGGTGCTGAGCCTAGGGATTGAGAGCGCCGGTTCCTGCTGTGGTCCCGGAGCTCCACCTGAGACCTGAGGGAAGCCGTCTGCCCCGTGAGTCCTCTTCTGCATGTCTGTCCGATTTTTTGAACCTCGCTGGGTTTTCTTACAAGCTAGCTAAGTGGAGACCCTGGAAATGCAAGTGTGTGGGTTTTGGCTGGCTTCAGGGAAGAAGTGCCAAATGACACTGGGAGACTCCAGTTTAATCTGGATTCAGGCGATATCTCTAAAGGGCTAGATATTAATTCTAGGATAACCCAAATTAGTCTTCACAGTATTACGACAGCAACCTGCTAAGGTGGAAATTGATGTCCTCATTCTAGAGGATGAAACTGGTGCTCAGAGAAGGGGACATCTTGGCTACAGCAAGGAGTGTACCCACACAGAATCCCCAGATCCTGCCATTTGAACTCAGGGAAGCCACTAATGTGGCTTTTCTCTGTGACAGGGGCTAAGGCACCAGCCCACACTGGATACTGTCTGGGCCTGACTTGCTAACTGCCGTCTGGTAGCTTTGAGACTCACAAAAGCAGTTTTAACTGAAGAGAGGAAGGGCACCTCCCTACATCCACCCCACCACACCCTCCGAATTCCCACACACCCTGACCCCTTTCTCTTGCTTTCTGAGGCAATTACAGAGTCATGTTCATGTAACCACATTTGCTGTCCACTGTTCATGGGATGCAATCTGGAGCTGCTACAGGAGAGGCCAACGGCCTTTGCTCCTGAGTACCACTCTTCCTTTGGACCTTGGGGGCCCTACTCCCCACTTGCACACCACAGGCCTTTCCAAGTATTGTGGGGACCCTCACTCAGTTTGAGGCATGTTGTAACCATTGCTGTCCTTTCAATGCCTCCCTTAAAACTCAACTTCTGAGCTCCTTTGCAGTGTGGCCCACCTGGCTGCTTGCCAGATGGTCAGAGCTGACAATGAAACAGCAGCTCAGATCTAACAGCTCAGAAGCTCTGTAAAAAGGGACCTCACTCTTCACACTATAGAGGCTGTCATAGCCTCCAGGGTTCTGGAACCAGTGCTTGGGCCACAGTGACTCCACAGGCATTTTAATGCCTGGGGAGGGCTCTGCTATAGTGGGAATGGCTTGAGTCTCTAGAGGTTCTGAAGGCCCACGGTGTGCAGGTTCATGGTGAACAGAGAGGAGAAGGTGGAGATGGTCTGCCCTGGAGGTGGTCTCGGCTCATCTCTGCTCCCTCGTGTGGTGCTCGGGGCAGGTTGTCACCAGATTAAACACGTGCTAACATGGTGAAGACCATCACTGCTGTCAGCAAAGGGTTTCCACTGGCATGTGTCTTCCTCTGAGTGGTCAGACCATCTCTAAACTACACTGGCCATGTGCATTGCCTCTCCTTGGAACTTCCCGTGTGTTTTATTCTTGTGGAACATTGATTTTCTTCAGGGATTTGGGCCACAAGGATGTTGGGTCATTCTCTAGCCTTCTCTCATGAGGAATGCTTTACCAGTTATTGTTGTGGTTTCTTTTTCCAGCTCTCTTTCTTGGCTTATTTTTTGAGTTTGTTTGTGCCACAGGAAGAGCTCAGCATTTGCCTTCTGGTTGAGATGTCACACTTAAAACAGTAATGCCTGCCTGGAGATTATGACTACTTTTGCCAAAAGGGCTTCATTTGGCCCATGATATCTTGAAAGTAACTACACCGTCCTTTCAGATACCCAAAGGTACTTCAAATGAAACAGAAACAAGAATACTCAAATGTAGTTTTACAATATGTGGGGAGTCAGAAAAAAACTACTATCATTTCACTGATAGTCATTGATTGGGGACACCCAGAATATAGGAAGAAATATAGAAAGAAAAGGATTAACGTGTGTTCAGGGACAGGGAGAGCAATGAACAGGGACATGAATACGGGATTTGTTGGGAAATGGGGTGGAAAGATTGAAAGGGTCTGACACTACAAAGTGGTGATGGTTACAAAGCATTTTGAAAGTCCTCAATGTTCCCAAATTGCAACAATTATGATAAAATTTATTAATAAAAACTTAATGAAAAATATACAGAAAGCCAAAAAAAAAAAAAAAGGCAACACAAGAAAGTTCCAGAAAAACCAAATGAAAAGACTCTCAGGGGAAGGGAACTCAATCTCCCTTGGGTGTGGAGCGAGTTGATGGCATCCATGGGGGGCAGACAGGGAGAGAGGCTGCAGAGCCAGTCCTGCCCTTGGACATGGTGTTTCTAGAAATGGAAGTGGAAAGGGATCTGGATTTCTGTCCACAGCAGGGACCCGTTCTCCCTGCAGGGGTGGGTCAGTCATCCTGGGAGTGTGGGTCTTGGGCAGGAGCCAGGGCAGGCTCTCCCTGCAGAGGTGGTGACTCATCCCCTGACTCGGGTTCTCCTGCCAAAGCCCGAGCAGGTACAGGTGCAGGTGGAGGTAGATGTTCTCGCTGAGGGGGTGGGACATCAGTGCCTGGGGCTGGGGTTCCTGCAGGCACAGAGATGAGATCTGCCCAGGGTGCTGGCCAGTACCCAGCTGGCCCAGTGTCATTAGGAAGGGAAGTCTCAGGTCTCGATCTCCCTTCAATGGATCCTTGGGTCCTGCACCTGGAGCAACCACTGCTGTAGGGACAGGACTTGAAAGTGGAGCCTGGTTGACTTTGAAGGCCGGTGTTAGAGCTGTGAGAGAAGAAAACATTATCCACAGGCCAGCCTTGTCATTGCATATCCAAGGACAGAAAGCTTCCCAGAGAATCCAAAAGAATACCCAGCATAAGATGCCTTCTCTGACTGCAATGTGAAACATGGGTGGTGTGAGGCCAGCCTTTGGTCCAGGCCCAGCCCCAGCTCTGGGGGACTCCTCCCTGTGTAGCTTAGCACCCCCTCCCCACACACTCACATGCACAGCCCTAGCCTCCTCACCTCTGTGCTCTGCCGTGCTGGGCTTCAGGTCCTCCTGCTGCCTCAGAGGCAGGGGTTCTCGGGGCTCTGGGTCGGAGCCGGTTGTGCCAAGCCCCATGGCAGCCTGAGACTGGGCCCCAGGCTGTGTCCTGGGTGGTGTCTGTGGAGCAGGCCTTCCCCGCTTCCTCTTCATTCCCAGTTGGGCTGACCCCTCCGTGGGCACGCTCACCTGGAGCCTACACTGGGCCTCACGGGCAGGAGTCGGGTGGTCCGACCCTTCCCTCAGGGAGGTGGACTGGGTGTCCCCCTCATTGGCCACATCCAGTGGGAAGCTCTGCAATGACAGTGACCATCAGCCAGCCCTGCTTGGAGTTTTCCAAGCTGGGCCTGGCCAGTATGGCTGCTGCTTCTGCTCCTATATGTGAAACAGCAAAAGAGAAACAGATATAAAGAACAGACTTTTGGACTCCATGGGAGAAGGCGAGGGTGGGATGATTTGAGAGAATAGCATTGAAGCGTGTATATTACCATATGTGAAATAGATAGCCACTCCAGTTTTGATGCATGAGACAGGTTGCTCAGAGCTGGTGCACTGGGATGACCCTGAGGAATGGGATGGGGAGGGAGGTGGGAGGGGGGGTTCAAGATGAGGGACATATGTACACCAATGGCTGATTCATGTGAAAGTATGGCAAAAACCATGACAATATTATAAAGTAATTAGCCTCCAATTAAAATAAATAAATTTACAAAAAAATAAAAAATAAAAAATAAAAATAAAATACGTCTCTGGAGATTTCAAGATCTATTTAGATCTAGTTGAGGAATTTAGATACAAAAGTAAAGACTCATTCAGGGTTAAAATTAACTTCATTAATAAATTTTAAGATACTGTCATAAGATACTTTTCTAGGGACTTCCCTGGTGGTCCAGTGGCTAAGACTCCCTGCTCC
Organism: Oreotragus oreotragus; assembly: GCA_006410675.1. Classification (NCBI taxonomy): domain Eukaryota; kingdom Metazoa; phylum Chordata; class Mammalia; order Artiodactyla; family Bovidae; genus Oreotragus; species Oreotragus oreotragus. The sequence continues at coordinate 114,348 of SJYX01018095.1, forward strand.
CAAAGTAGGGAGCCTGAATTCTATCCCTGGTCAGGGAACTAGATCCCACATGCCACAGCTGAAAGATCTTGCATGCTGCAACTAAAAATTGGTGTGGCCAAATAAAAAAAGAAAAAAAAATTTTTTAAGATACTTTTCTAACTATATTTCATCTTCCCCCCATAGCAGTTCTAAGGTTAAAGTATGACTATCTTTAATGAATTGCACTATTTAGCCATTAGCACTTATGAAGCCAAGCACCCCTAAAACTGATTTGCCTTCCCAAGTTTATGATTGATCTCTATTCCCAGCTGGCTCAGACCAGTAAAGAATTTGCTTGCAATGCATGAGACCCAGGTTTGATCCCTGGGTTGGGAAGATGCCCTTGAGAAGGGAATGGCAACCCACTCCAGTATTCTTGCCTGGAAAACTCCATGGACAGAGGAGCCTGGTGGGCTACAGCCTATGGGGTCACAGAGTCAGAAATGACGGAGTGACCAACATTTTCACTATTCAAAACTTTATTCCCTTTGGTGCCCCGTCTGACCTCAATCCTGTGCTAACTGAACATTAATCAACCAGAGTTTGATGACTAAGACTGCTGTCGTTGATAACATCATTAATGTACTAAAATTGCTGTTATAGATATTGTCATAAAGGTGCAAACTCAGATTATCTCTCCAGGCCCAGATGAGCTCAAAATGTCCAGAGCCATGGACCACCTGGGCAGAGAACTGTAAACTGAGACACCCTGTCTCCTGAAATCACAACTAAGAAATGTCACAAAAATGTCAGAAGATGATGACTAACCCCAGATGCTTTGTCCTTCCCTTTTAAAACATCTCCAACTCAAAGACTGAGGGGGAGTGGATCTGAGGCTTGTCTCCCAGCCCCACGCTTGGGGCCCTGCACTAAGCGCTTTTGTTGTTTGCCATCTCAGTCGCTAAATTGTGTCCGACTCTTTTGTGACACCAAGGACTGTAGCCCGCCAGGCCCCTCTGTCCACGGGATTTTTCCGGCAAGAATACTGGAGTGGGTTGCCATTTTCTTCTCGAGAGGGTTTTCCCAACCCAGGGATCGAATCTGCCTCTCCTGCACTGCAGGTGGATTCTTTACCGCTGAGCCACTGGGGAAGCCCCTGACTTCACTGCAAATGCCTTCTGTGGAGTTTGGCTTTCAGTGCCACGGGCACACAAGCACACTTTTGATTCAAAATCTTAGTAATCAACAGAGGGGGAAATTTCCAGATAGTGCACAATGAGCTGAATTCTGACAGTTATTAATGGATGAAATTGCAGAGGTAGGAAAAACACACAACCGATAAGCAGAGTTTATAAACATTTATTTTTCCTATAGCTAGTCTATAAAGAGCATTTTCTACTACATGTCGTAAGAGACTTATTTTTGCATCTTACTAAAGATCAAACTAAAAATTACCACCCTCTGCTACTCCCACTAAATAACTTAAGCCAGAATAAAGTTTTAGGGATTCAATAAAGGAAAAGCACTCTATTGGGGAAAACGAAAAGCTTTTTTTCAAGCAATAAGTAGAAACATCAGTTTCTCAGCCATCAACCAAGCCTGAATAATTAGGTTCAGAATAAGCACATTAAAGGCCCAAAATTAAGAACTGAAAGCATAGGATCCTGTATATTTCTATGACCAATCCCATCACCCAAAGTTTACTTGGGCTTCCCTTGTGGCTCAACTGGTAAAGAATCCACCTGCAATGCGGGAGACCTGGGTTCTATCCCTGGGTTGGGTAAATCCTCTGGAGAAGGGAAAGGCTAACCACTCCAGTATTCTGGCCTGGAGAATTCCATGGATTGTATAGTCCATGGGGTCACAAAGAGTCAGACATGACTGAGTGACTTTCACTTTCATTAACTTTCAAACTTTACTTACATCATGGCAACTAGGAAGCCCACTGTTAATCAAGAACCCCTCCACCTATACCGGGGGCTGAGATAACCCTGGACATAGAGCTCTGATTTTCTCTTAGGACTTCAGAGTGTGTGGCTTGCCCTAATGCTTCCTCTCACTGTGTCCTGGAGCAGAGCCCTGGAGCCCATGGGCTCCAGACTCAAAGTTGCCCTTTGAGCCCAAGTTATCCTCCAGCCCAAAGTTATCCTTTCCCACCTCCAACTGGATAACTTTCCTGCTTCTCTCATCCAGCCCTGACCCCCAGCTCTGGGCCTTTTTGGAGATTTAATAAAGGAAAAGGGGAGGGGGAGAGGGCATTTAAGCCAGAATCTCCCTGTCGATAACACAATGGAAATTGTACTGCTCTTTTTTCTGATGAATGAATACCGCTGCCTTCTTCAGGAGGGCATTGACGTGAGAAAGTGACCTTTGAACTGAGGGTCACAGAAGTTTGTATGAAGTAGGACAAAAACAAATCCAGCACCCCAGGAAAACCACCTCTGATAAGGGGCTCCAATTCAGACTCCTATTTGCGTCTTAGACCTAACAGCAGAACATTTAGGAACTTCTGGTTGTTGGTCTACTGGAATACAGCAGAATCAGATGAGGTTACTGCAGCAGCTGCTAGCTGCTAATTCTGGGGCTCAAAGAGTGAACCAAGTAACTGACAGGGCAGTAAGTCTCAGCCAGTAGGTTTCCCCAATTTAGTTCTCACTAGACACGGAGGGAGGAGGCTAAGGTCAGACACAGACCCTTCTCCAGTGGGAGCCACACCTGAGCATGGACATGAATTACACAAGTGAATAAATAATTGATCCACAGGCCGAAAGAGAAAGCATTCTTTTATGCTGTAGTAATCTGAAGAGACTTCTTTGACAAAGAAGAAATAAAAATCCAAAAGCGAAGTCACTGCGGAAACCAGGCAGAGATCTGCCTGGTAGGATGACAGGTGGGAGGAACAGGCTAGAGTCTGAACAAATGCCTGCTGATAAACACACACACAGCGGGAGTAATAAAATCCAGCCCCAACCGGCTCCAAGATCATGCTGATCTTTTCAGAAGGAAAGTTAATATGCAACATGTGAGTAAAAGGCAAATGTGAAAATACTATGCTACGAACAGGTGAGGCATGTTTATTTTCCGAATGAAATGGTTCTCAGCAATGATGAACTGGTAGTAAATAAAATATCGGCAGCAGGATCTACTCATTATGCTCAGCATCCCTCTCCCAGGAGATGGGCAACAGTCGGCAACTGAGGGTGAACTCCAATCCAGCCAACAGCCAATAAAGAACCCTCCAGTTCTCTCCAGGAAGCAGAAGCAATGCGGAGTGTGCTAAGGACATGATAGAACCGGGCAACGAGAGCACTCACCCAAACCAAATGTCAAGTCTGCGTAGAAGAGCTGTACCTGAAGGATGGCCATCGTTTCCTGGAAGCTTTCAAGAGCACAGTGAGATAAACGGGCCAGACTTCCTCCCTAGCAAGCCACTGTGGGGAAGGGAGTTCTCCCTGGTGTGCAGTCCAATGAGCATTAAAGTTTCTCTTGCTTGGAAAATCAGTGACTGAGTCCAGCCAGAATTGGAACTCCTTTCTGACAGTCAGCATATTGGATTCCATCTGTAAAATCCTAAATCATCTCCTTTTTCTATGCAACTGAGGTGGGTTTCTAGGGAATGCCAAGAAGCAGACTAAAGGGGCAGAGTCAGGCCCAACTTCAGGACATACAAGAACAAGACACAGGAGGCTGTCAGTGAGGGGAGTGCATGAACAAAGGGCCAAATCTATCAAGACCGAGAGACTCAAAAGCAACAGTAAGGACAAGCCATGGTCAAAAAGCTAGGGGGCTCCAAAAGTCAGAAACTATGACACTGACAGGCACAGGGACAAGAAAGAAACTCATTTTGGAGCAGAAATCATTCCTGGCATTACGTGCTCAGGATATAGACACCCGCTTAGTATAGTGAAGATGTGTTCCTGCAGAATCTACTGTATATGGTAGGAACACAGTAAATTCAGGAGAATTATTCTTCTGACCAAAGAGCTTCACAGGTCCATTTTATTGCACATCAGATTTCATGCATATTTGTATCATCCAGCTTGAAGAGAGAGCTTCCCTGGTGGCTATCTGAAACAAATTAATAGAGGCCACTGAAACTGTGCAGTTACAAGAAAAGAAAAATTTTTAATTAGTAGCATGAATTTTATCGGTCTCTTTATGCTGTGTGACGCCAGTCTTAAATGCAAGTCTAAGAATGTTTAACTCATACACAGAATCACGAAGTTAAACAATTCACACTTCACAGCCTGTCCTTAGAAGGAACCTGGAGCTAGCTAGAAGAGACAAATTCAAGCCAGATTCAGGAAGGCTGGTTGGTAGGAGGAAGAGAGGATGCCTTGGGCATGTAGCCAAACCACCAGAAGCATTCCTCTGGGCACAAAGATACTCACGGAAAAGTGGGGACTCCTAAGGGGTGGGTGGTGCTCCAAGTATACGGTCAGGTCTGATGGTTGCTGGGTTTTCCCTTCTGATCACCGACCACACCAAGGCTCTGAGGAAGCAGAGCCAGGCATCTCGCCTGCCCACTGCCCAGCCCCTACAAACCATGCTAAGGGATGCCCAAGGGTTGTTTAAACCTCCACACCTGGGCACAGTAGACACCTGGATTGGGGATGAGCTAGAGGTTGGCCCACCAAATGCGCCACTGTGCTTCCAGCCTGGGGCAGCGTTGGCTCCCACCACTCCCCACAACACTGCAAGATGTAGGCACCTGACCCCAACCCTCCCTGAAACAGTACCCAGGCCACAGCAGCAGGTGCAGGGTGACAGCAGAACATAGGCCTCCTCCTCCCCAACTTGACCCTGTCACCAGCCCCAGGGGAAGAGTGGACATGGCTGGTGGCTGGGAAGGGGAAGCAGGGCAGGGCCTGGGGAGGCGGAGAGGTGGAACATCGCTCATGAACCAAGGCCCCAGACCCCAGTACAGGTTCCAGTGTCCCACTGGACCTCATTCACAAAACAAGATCAAAAACAAAATTATCAAGAATTCGACATGCTGCCAGCAAAGCATTAAATGAAGCATGGAGCCCTTCTGAGGACAGAGCCCTGTGTGACTGCACAGGTCACATGCCCGGGAAGCCAGCCCTGCCTGATTCTCTGCTGTAACATGAAGAAAAAATTCTAAAGTCTGTAGCTTTCCGTGAAGTTCCTTTAAACTATGCTTTAAATGGAAATGGAAGAATAACATAGAATTTCTCTAAAAACTATGCTCTTCCAAACACAATGAAATCTTAATGCTGCCAAAGAACTAAACTAATAAAGGCCTGGAGGGTAACCAGGCTGCTTCAAGTCCTCCAACCGAGTAAGGGGAGCATGTGGGTAATTATATCTTGTTGTTCTGTTCAGTTGCTCAGTCGTATCTGACTCTTTGTGACCCATGGTATGCAGCACTCCAGGCTTCCCTGTCCTTCACTATCTCCCAGAGTGTGCTCAGATTCACGTCCACTGAGTCAGTGATGCTATCTAGCCCTCTTATTCTCTGTTGTCCCCTTCTCCTTTGGCCTTCAGTTTCTTTCCCAATGAGTCGGCTCTGGCCCAAAGTACTGGAGCTTCAGCTTCAGCATCAGTCCTTCCAGGGCATATTCAGGGTTGGTTTCCTTTAGGATTGACTGGTTTGATCTCCTCGCTGTCCAAGGGACTCTCAAGAGTCTTCTCTGGCACCACAAGTCAAAAGCATTAATTCTTCGGGACTCAGCCTTCTTTATCGTCCAACTCTCACATCTGTACATGACTACTGGAAAAACCATAGCTTTGATTATACGGAACTTTGTCGGCAAAGCGATGTCCCAGCTTTTTATTATGCTGTCTAGGTTTGTCGTGGCTTTCCTTCCAAGGAACAAGTGTCTTTTAATTTCATGGCTGCAGTCACTGTCTCAATCCAATGAATGTTGGCAATTTGATCTCTGTCATTATATCTTACAGGTCATTATTTGACACATGAGTCATTTAAACCGGAGGTTTAAGAAGACAGTTGTAATGCATACACAAAATCACTTGGCAATAAACATTCCAAATATATTTTGCATAAATAAATGAACAGAAATATTTGACTAAACACTTTATATTTTTTTCCATTAGGGAAATAAAATTCCTACTTGCTTCATATCCACACACACACTCACACACACATAACTTAAAAATTATTCCCCACAAAATAAGCTTTATTTCAGAGAGGGTCAGATTATATCAGAAGTTCTGAAGAGTAAAAATAATCCTGACACCTAAAGATAGACTTTTATCAAATCTTCTTTTTCTTTTGGCCACATTACACAACATGTTAGATCCCCTGACCAGGGATCTAACCCATGCCCCCTGCGTTGGAAGCATGGAGTCTTAACCACTGGACTGCCAAGGAAGCCCCATCAAATCAAATTTTTACTTAAAAAAAAAAAATTAACCATTCTGCAGGGATTGCAACAACTCTAGTATCCTGTTCAAATAAATACTAATAATCATCACTATGACATGATGGTCATCCTCTTTTCAAAAGGATGTCAAGTAATATACAGTCCCTGTTGGTACATAGCATAAGTTAAATTCACCACAACCAGTGCTTAAAATGGTCCATGGGTGAGTACTGGCCCATCAACTATTTATTAGAAACTCATAATAAGACAACTAAGGAAATAAGTATTTATAATTGTTTATAACAGCTTAAACGAGGAATTTTATATCTGATAGATTTATAATATAAAATACAAATCCAACATTGTTTGTCTGCTTTTCCTTTTTTTAGTAATTTTGGACTGGAGATACACACATGGTAATAGATTCCTGTTGGCATTTTACTCCACTTCCATTTAAGGTATGAAATTTACACTGTGTCGAAATTCAACTATAGAAAAACATATGGAAAATGCAAAGACTGCCAGAGTTATCTGGCCCTAAGTAAGTCCATAGCCTAAGTTAAATCTACAATAGTGACATGTTGGAAAACTGACATTTATCAACTCTAACCTCTGGTGTAGGGGTCCATTTTTGTGTACTTATGTTTATTTTAAAACAATGTTAATGACCATTTTTCATGCTGGTGTTATGCCAATGATTATAAGTAGACTGAGAGGAAAACGTCCTGATTATTTTTCCAAGAAAGTGAGAAAGTATTACACAGAGGAAAAGGAGAAATGGAAAAAATGCTTCATGAAACCCAAACTAGAGCCATTGGAAGAATAATGTCAGCGTGTTTCTCTGAATATCAGTGTGATTCTGCAATATGAAGACATGTACTAATCACCTCTTACAGAAACAGATGCAAACAATATCACATTTTTAATATTTCTAAATATTTTGTTAGTTTTTATGATGGATCTTCCCATTATACTACTTAATGGTTTAAACCAACTACATATTTAAAAACTGCCCCAATCAGCTTTAAAAGAAATTCCTTCATTACAGAAACTATGAATGTGGATGCATAAAATATTTGAAGGAAGACATGCAAAATGATGAAAATAGAGACCAGAGTCCAACCAGGACCAGGGTTTCCAAACTAGTAAGGTTACAGCGTTCTTTTCAGTGTTTTTTAGTTTCCAAAGTCCTAGATAAGGCCTGGATATGATTAAGTTTCACACAACATTACATATATTCACCATAACTGTTTTGTTTTGTTTTTTTCCTGAGAGCCAGAGTTATCAGTAACAACCCACGGAACAGTATGGTTAATGGAAATTATTTAAATACAAAATAAATGTATCTTACTTTATTTAGCTTACTCAATTACACTAAGAGGTGAAGCTCTGCCTCTTTTTTTCTTGTATTAGGGTATCTACCGATAGCCTAAGACATTTGTGTATTTGATTATAAAATCCTACACAAAATATTCAAAATTTGTCCTGCCAGTACATCATGGTTTCAAAATGTCCCAAATGCAAACAAAGAGTAACAACAATTTTAAAAACACCATAAAGGCAAAAAGCAAATGACAAACTGGGAAAAATAGTTTGCAACTCATATCACTGACAAATGGCTGAGCTTTCCAATAAAGTAGAAATTCCTAAAAAACTGGCTTCCCTGGTGGCTCAGGTGGTAAAGAATCTGCCTGCAACGCAGACTCTTCCAGGGTTCGATCCCTGGGTTAGGAAGATTCCCTAGAGAAGGAAATGGCAACCAACTCCAGTATTCTTGTCTGGAGAATCCCATAGACAAAGGAGCCTGGCAGGCTACAGTCCATGGGGTCGCAAAGAGTTGGACACAAATAAACGATTAACACTTTCACTTCCTAAAAAAAAAAAAAAAAAAAAAGCCAACATCCCAGTAGAAAAATAGACAAAGGATATAATAGGCAGCTCACAAAACGGAAATATAAATAAGTGACTCTCCGTACACAGAAGAAGATCCTCCACCTTACCTATAATTATTATTAAACATAAGATACCATAATAATTACCTACAAATGTCCATGATATGATTTTATCGAGAATAAGGAAAACATGTTATAATAAAATACCATTATTTCACTAACTTACTGTTAACTAACAGTGCTAGTGCAATTAAGGGTAAATTGTACATGCATTCTCATGCACCATTTTGGGGAATGTAAAGAGGCACCACCTCTATGAAGACAATATGGTAATTTTTATTAAAATTAAAAATATATGCCAGAAGGCCTATTATTGGGTCAATGATGAAAATCAATTTGGAAATTAGAGAAATGTATCCATGTTCAATTTATTGAAGTTGGTAACTTATGGTTATATAAGAGGATATCCTTATTTTGAGAAAACACACATTTGAGTATTTAAAGGAAAGGGGCAATAATATATTCAACTTATAACAGTTCAGAAAAATGTACTTATAGCTATATGCACATGCACGCAAACACAGAGCAAGAGAGAGGAGAGCAAATGATAAAGCAAATGGAATAAAATGTTAGGAGACGATAAAGGGTTTCCAACTGTTCTTTGCTGCTGCTGCTAAGTCACTTCAGTCGTGTCCGACTCTGTGTGACCCCATAGATGGCAGTCCACCAGGCTCCCCCATCCCTGGGATTCTCCAGGCAAGAATACTGGAGTGGGTTGCCATTTCCTTCTCCAATGCATGAAAGAGAAAAGTGAAAGTGAAGTCGCTCAGTCTGTCCGACTGTTAGCGACCCCATGGACTGCAGCCCACCAGGCTACTCCGTCCGTTGGATTTTCCAGGCAAGAGTACTGGGGTGGGGTGCCATTGCCTTCCCCAACTGTTCTTTGTATTATTCTTATTCTTACAACTTTATTGCTAAATGTAAAATTTTTAACTGTGTGAAAAAATGAAAAACCCTTTGACCCAGAACTTTCCCTTTTAGGATGTATCCACCAGTTTACCAACATGTGTTAATAATTTACATATACAAAAGTATTTATTATAACATTGTTTGGAAAAGAAAAAGACTGGAAAGCACCTATGGTTCAGCAGAGGGGCCCGGTTAATTATGGGACCTCCATACAGTGGACTGCTGCTGAGATGAACTGCAAAACAGAGGGGCCACTTGCCACGTGTGGCTACTGAATGCTGGGAAACTAAACTTACACCTGATACGCAGTTCACTTACTGGAAAACCTTTAGGTATGTCTGAAAATTTTTATTTATGTGAGTCTACTTTGTCCAACTGTACATTTTAAGAACTCTAAATACAAGAGCAGCATCATGCATTCAAATTGAAATGTGCTATAAAATGTTCAACACACGAATTTCAAAGACTTCATATAGGAAAAAAAAGAATGCAAAATGGTAACCTTTTTACACTGATTACATAATTGAAATAAAGTATTAGGACCTCTCCTGGCAGTCGAGTGGCTGAGACTCCACACTCCCAATGCAAGGATGTAGGTTCAATCCCTGGTTGGCAAACTAAGATGCTGCATGCCACACAGTGCAGCTTAGAAAAAAAGAAAAGGCATTAAAATTAGTTGTATCTGTTTTTGTCTACTGTGTAAAATACAGCTAGTAGAAGTTCTTGATTTACATACATGGCTGTGTTATATTTCTATTGGCAGTGCTGCTACAGAGCAGCCATCAACAAACTATTGCCTGAAGGCCAAATCTGCCCACTGTTCTTGTACAGTCCACAAGCTATGGCCTTTCACATTTTTAAATACCTAAAAAAAAAATCAGAAGAGTTGTTGTTATTCAATCAAGTATGTCATAACAAATGAAACTATACACAACTGAAATGGCAGTGGCCAATAAAGTCTTACTGAAACACAGCAATACCATCACTTACGTGCTGTGTACGGCTGCTTGTGCACAGCAGCAGAGCTGGGTAGTTGTGAGAAACTCATTGGCTGACTCTTGCTACAAATGATGAAGTAGAGTGAAGCATCTCTATGTGGTCAAAAGCAACACTTTTGCCCTGTTTACTTCCAATTAGAATCTAAAGGGACCTGGTTTGTGGGTCCGTAGTATTAAGTTCAATCCTCTTATAAGAACTCCTGGGCCCAGATAAGGTCTGTGCAGATGTGGCCCTTGGTTACCAAGGGCAGACAGCCCACTCGTGCCCCTTAATCTTGGGTTCACTGAACCACACTTGCCCTCAGAGTCACAGCGATGTCCCGCCCCCATCTTCGTCAGCAGGACACCCTCCAGTTACTGTGCTTGCCTTCGGTCCCACTCCTGTTTTGACGGTTTTTATTCCCTGGTTTCATCTTCCTGGGGCCCTGTAGTAACTTCTGGATGGGCACGAGGATATAGCCTTAGTCAGATCTGAACCAGCTTCTCTAACTGTGTGGGGCAGGGGAGGAACATAAAATTAGGTGCGGATACCTATTCTCAGAGGCTTCCCAGGTGGCACTAGCGGCTAAGAACCCATCTGCAGGAGAGGTTAGAGATGTAGGTTAGATCCCTGAGTCGGGAAGATCCCCCTGGAGAAGGGCAGGGCAACCCACTCCAGTATCCTTGCCTGGAGAATCCCAGGGACAGAGGAGCCTAGCAGGCTATAGTCCATAGCGTCACAAAGAGTCAGATGCGACTTAGAACACACACACACTCCTATCCTCAACTGCTCTGAGCGCTTCACAGCTTTCTTCCTAGTTGTCCACAGTCAGCAACCACCACCTGAGATAAATCACTCGTAGGTGCCAGATAGGACTAAGTGAATGAATAACAAGAGGTGTAAAGCTACCGGAACTCTTATGAAATTCACATTCCAGGTTGTATTTTGCCTTTTACTATTAGTATCAGTTCTTTCCATTATAATTACATTTCCTAAAAAGAGAACAGACTGTTAGCAAGAAGCCCTACAATGTCAATGGTCTGAATAATAAAGTTCATCTGTAAATGTTTCACCCTGAGGCAACAAGATGCATTTATTATTTACATTTCTTCAACAACGTTGCATTTTTTTCATGTTATTTTATTTTTTCTTTGGTAAATTGTTGGCTGATGTCTGCCGATAGCGGTTTTGAGGTGGTAGCCTTTGTAAAAACTAACTTAAGATGAGAACGACATCATACCCAATGTTCTGTCCACCCTGAAAGAGTGGCCCCTAAAATGCCAATCATTTGGCTCTGCTCTCTCTCCCCTTCCCTTGTTCTCTCCTTGGGGAACAGCATAAAAGATACTAGATTTGGAGCCCTGAGACGTAGTTTCATCGCTAAGTCCTTGGGTCTTATCTACTGACATATAAAGTAAAGGGACCAGATTAACTGGTCAGTAGGCCTTAGACGTCTAAAATTCTTTCAGTCTATTTCTAATCCTTCCCCAGTTATCACCAGCCTTAATCTACCTATGATGACAAGATGACTTAACTGTGAGTTAATTATAGGACTCTTTTTTTGGTAGCCATAAATAAATCAACAGTGATGTAAAAATCAACATGAAGTATAGAGAAAAAAGAAATGGTCTTTCATGCCCTCAGAAGTTCCAGTGTCTGTGTAAATGATAAAATTAGTTAAGATTCTACCATCTCAGGGTCAGACTTTGGTTCTGTTCAGGATGTTAATGGCATTATTGCAAATAAATAGCTTCGAGGCAAATAACCAAATATTGACCAACCAGGACACAGTCCAAAATTTTGGTTTATTTGGTAGTACAGAAGAATAAGCTAGTCACATTAGCTCTGATCCTCCCACTTCTTGTACCAATCCTCAATAATCTGATTTCCACACAATTGCCCTCAGCCAACTTAATTCTAAAAGACAAAATTTAAATAATCAATTTGTGCCTTGCTAAAGCATTCTTGGTTTAGGTTTTAGTTTTATCATCAAAAGGGCCTCTACTCTGCATTTTCTAATAGCCCCTATCCTAACATCTGCCATTTTCTTAGAAATTCAAATTTTTCTTTAAAAGATCTGGTTCCCCACCCAAAAACAAAACAGTATACTTTTTTTTAAAAAACAAATACTGAGGGGAGAAATCCACTCAAAATTCAACTATTGTATTTTTTTTTTTGGTAGCGGGGAGGGGGCATCCTGTGTGGCATGCCAGACCCTAGTTCCCTGACCAGGGGACGAACACGCACCTCCTCCCAGCAGTGGAAGCAGTCTTAACCGCTGGAACATGAGGGAAGTCCCTACCATTCTAATACAACCACTGCTTGTTTTCCCCATATTTCCTACATCTTCATTCACATTCATGCAACTTTTCAGAGTCACATCATGTGATACATCCTGTTCTTCTCACAGAAAACTTTCCATGTTGCTACACAGACATCACTATCATTATCAGTTAGCCGCAACATAACACATAAAGTAGATCAACATCACTTATTTAACCACTTCTATATTTGAGGGCATTTGAGTCCAAAGTTTTACTTTTTTACAGTAATGGTATGATGGAAATTTTCATGCATAATGCTTTTCTTTCTTAGGAGTCATTAGGCAAGATCCAAAGGAATGAGATTCTGGGTCAAGCGATGTGACTATATTTGGCATTTTTTAATAGACCCTGCCAAATTGTTTTTTCAGTCAAACAGTAAGAATTATTAAACATATAAGTCTGATGCTAAAAATAATATGAGGACTTCCCTGGTGGTCCAATGGTTAAGACTCCACACTTCCACAGCATGGGGGGACAGGTTTTGATCCCCAGTTGGGGAAACTAAGATCTTGCATGCAGTGTGGTACAGCCAAAATAAATAAATAAAACAAAAATGCTACAGGATATGAAACATATTACCTTTTCATGGGTGTGGGAAGCCATGATCACCAACAGCAGTATGATAAAACACACCACACTCCTTCAGCTCTTGATTCCTCAGTGCTTAGGAAATAATAAACAAACATCCTACTACATCTGGTGGTAGAAGGGCCACACACTCCTTTTAGGATAAAAGGATAAAATGAGTTCCCTTGTGGCCCAGCAGTAAAGAATCCACCTATCAATGCAGAAGAAATAGACTTGATCCCTGTGTTGGGAAGAGCCCCTGGAGAGGGAGATGGCAACCCACTTCAGTATTCTTGCCTGGAAAATTCCATAGACAGAGAAGCGTGGTGGGTACAGCCCATGGGGTCACAAAGAGTCGGACACAACCAAGCAACTGAACAACAGCGATAAAAAAGCTTCATGATCTTATTTTCAAAGGACCTCTTCATAAGATTTAAATGTGGTACTTATTTTTGTTCAACTTGTATAATAATTTTTTCTTAACACCTGACTCTTCACTAGATACTTCACTAGATTCACTTGACTACGAAAGAATAAGGGAAAATGTTTTCAAACCAGAAAAATGTTTTCAAAGAAACAAATAATGAGAACACTTTCTTACTACTTATAAACACTAAGAAACAATGCCAGCCAATGTCTATTCATCCTATAACATCTTAATCATTTACAACTATCTCCTTTTTATCATTACTAAGACAACACATGATACACCTTTTGAATTCATATACAAAAATGGAGATGTAGAAAACCCTTGGCTTTCCAACAACAGCAAAGAAAAAGAAAAAGAAAAAACCCACTGCTGTGATACAACAGAAAGAACACAGAATCAAATACAGTCATCCCTTAGGATCTTCACAGGACCGATTCCAGGATGCCTCCTGGATACCAAACTCCAGGGATGCTTAAGTCCCTTGTAGAAAATGGTATACTATTCACATATAACCTATGCTCATCCTCCCATATATTTAAATCATCTTTAGATTACTTATGCCTAATATAGTAATAGTTTCAGTTCAGTTGCTCAGTCATGTCCTACTCTTTGCGACCCCATGGACTGCAGCACGCCAGGCCTCCCTGTCCATCACCAACTCCGGGAGTTTACTCAAACTCACATCCATTGAGTCGGTTATGCCACCCAACCATCTCATCCTCCATCGCCCCCTTCTCCTCTCACCTTCAATCTTCCCAAGCATCAGGGTCTTTTCAAATGAGTCAGCTTTTTGCATCTCGTGGCCAAAGCATTAGAGTTTCAGCTTCAACATCCATCCCTCCAATTCAGGACTGATCTCCTTTAGGATGGACTGGTTGGATCTCCTTGCAGTCCAAGGGACTCTCAAGAGTCTTCCCCAAAACACACTTCGAAAGCATCAATTCTTCAGAGCTCAGCTTTCTTTATAGTCCAACTCTCACATCCATACATGACTACTAGAAAAACCATAGCCCTGACTAGACAGGCCTTTGTCGGCAAAGTAAAGTAACATCTCTGCTTTTTAATATGCTGTCTAGATTGGTTATAACTTTTCTTCCAAGGAGTAAGCGTCTTTTTATTTCATGGCTGCAATCACCATCTGCAGTGATTTTGGAGCCCCCAAAAATAGTCTGCCATTGTTTCCACTGTTTCTCCACCTATTTGCATGAAGTGATGGGACCAGATGCCATGATCTTTGTTTTCTGAATGTTGAGCTTTAAGCCAACTTTTTCACTTTCCTCTTTCACTTTCATCAACAGGCTCTTTAGTTCTTCACTTTCTGCCATGAGTGGTATCATCTGTATATCTGAGGTTATTGATATTTCTCCTGGCAATCTTGATTCCAGCTTGTGCTTCTTCCAGCTCAGAGTTTCTCATGATGTACTCTGTATAGAAGTTAAATAAGCTGGGTGACAATATACAGCCTTGACATACTCCTTTACCTATTTGGAACCAGTCTGTTGTTCCATGTCCAGTTCTAACTGTTGCCTCCTGACCTGCATATAGGTTTCTCAAGACACAGGTCAGGTGGTCTGCTATTCCCATCTCTTTCAGAATTTTCCACAGTTTATTGTGATCCACACAGTCAAAGGCTTTGGCATAGTCAATAAAGCAGAAATAGATGTTTTTCTGGAACTCTTGCTTTTTCGGTGATCCAGTGGATGTTAGCAATTTGATCTCTGGTTCTCCTGCCTTTTCTAAAACCAGCTTGAATATGTGGAAGTTCACGGTTCACGTATTGTTGAAATCTGCCTTGGAGAATTTTGAGCATCACTTTACTAGCGTGCAAGATGAGTGCAACTGTGCAGTAGATTGAGCATTCTTTGGCATTGCCTTTCTTTGGGATTGGAATGAAAACTGACCTTTTCCAGTCCTGCAGCCACTGCTGAGTTTTCCAAATTTGCTGGCATATTGAGTGCAGCACTTTCACAGCGTCATCCTTCAGGATTTGAAACAGCTCAACTGGGATTCCATCACCTCCAGTAGTTTTGTTCTTAGTGATGCTTCCTAAGGCCCACTTGACTTCACATTCCAGAATACATGGCTCTAGATGAGTGATCACACCATCTTCATTATCTGGGTCATGAAGATCTTTTTTGTACAATTCTGTGTATTCTTGCCACCTCTTCTCAATATGTTCTGCTTCAGTTATGTCCATACCATTTCTGTCCTTTATTGAACCCAGATTTGCATGTAATGTTCCCTTGGTATCTCTAATTTTCTTGAAGAGATCTCTAGTCTTTTCCATTCTATTATTTTCCTTTATTTCTTTGCACTGATCATTGAGGAAGGCTTTCTTATCTCTCCTTGCTATTCTTTGGAACTCTGCATTCAAATGGGCATATCTTTCCTTTTCTCCTTTGCTTTTTGTTTCTCTTCTTTTCACAGCTATTTGTAAGGCCTCCTCAAACAGCCATTCTGCTTTCTTGCATTTCTTTTTCTTGGGGATGGTCTTGCTCCCTGTCTCCTGTTCAACAATATCACGAACCTCCATCCGTAGTTCATCAGGCACTCTATCAGATCTAGTCCCTTAAATCTATTTCTCACTTCCACTGTATAATTGTTAGAGATTTGATTTAGGTCACACTTGAATGGTCTACTGGCTTTCCCTACTTTCTTCAACTTAAGTCTGAATTTGGCAATAAGGAGTTCATGATCTGAGCCACAGTCAGCTCCCGGTCTTGTTTTTGCTGACTGTATAAAGCTTCTCCATCTTCGGCTGCAAATAATATAATCAATTGGATTTCAATGTTGGCCATCTGGTGATGTCCATGTGTAGAGTTGTTGGAAGAGGGTGTTTGCTATGACCAGTGTGTTCTCTTGGCAGAACTCTATTAGCCTTTGCCCTGTTTCATTCTGTACTCCAAGGCCAAATTTGCCTGTTACTCCAGGTGTTTCTTGACTTCCTACTTTTGCATTCCAGTCTCCTATAATGAAGAGGACATCTTTTGGGGGTATTAGTTCTAGAAGGTCTTGTAGGTCTTCATAGAACCGTTCAACTTCAGCTTCTTTAGCATTGCTGGTTGGGGCATAGGCTTGTATTACCATGATATTGAATGGTTTGCCTTGGAAACGAACAGAGATCATTCTGTTGTTTTTGAAATTGCATCCAAGTATTCCATTTCAGACTCTCTTGTTGACCATGATGGCTACTCCATTTTTTCTAAGGGATTCCTGCCCACAGTAGTAGATATAATGGTCATCTGAGTTAAATTCACCCATTCCAGTCCATTTTAGCTCACTGATTCCTAAAATGTTGATGTTCACTCTTGCCGTCTCCTGTTTGATCACTTCCAATTTGCCTTGATTCATGGACCTAACATTCCAGGTTCCTATGCAATATTGCTCTTTACAGCATCAGACCTTGCTTTTATCACCAGTCACATCCACAACTGGGTGTTGTTTTTGCTTTGGCTTTTCTGGAGTTATTTCTCTGCTGATCTCCAGTAGCATATTGGGCACCTACCTTCCTGGGGAGTTCATCTTTCAGTGTCCTATCTTTTTGCCTTTTCATACTGTTCATGGGGTTCTCAAAGCAAGAATACTGAAGTGGTTTGCCATTCCCCTCTCCAGTGGACCACATTTTGTCAGAACTCTTCACCATGACCCATCCTTATCATAAGCCTCTTATCCTTCTCCATCAGAGGGCAGACAGTCTGAAAATCACAATCACAGTAATATTTTAATACATGTAAATAACTTTTTACATGATTAATATGTAAATAGTTGTAAATACTGTGTAAGGAGTTTCAGGCATGTGATAGATTCAAGTTTTGCTTTTCAGAAATTCTCTCCAGTGGACCACATTTTGTCAGAACTCTTCACCATGACCCATCCTTATCATAAGCCTCTTATCCTTCTCCATCAGAGGGCAGACAGTCTGAAAATCACAATCACAGTAATATTTTAATACATGTAAATAACTTTTTACATGATTAATATGTAAATAGTTGTAAATACTGTGTAAGGAGTTTCAGGCATGTGATAGATTCAAGTTTTGCTTTTCAGAAATTATGGAGTTTTTTTTTCCGAGTATTTTCGATCCACAGTTGGTTGAATTGGAGAATGCAGAACCGTCAACATGGAGGGTCAACTTCACTATACTAGAAAGTAAAACAGAATCCACTATACATAGGGTTTTGCAACTTTTTTTATGTAGCTTCTAAATATACACTTTTCATTATGAAATATATACAGCATACAGAAAATTACAGGAATTCACCAACCAGCTTTATCTAATCTTAATGTTTTGCAATATTTGCTTTAGATTTTTAAAAACAGAATTGAAGCCCCTTATGTAGTCTTCTATTCTCCTCCCCCTCTTCACAGAGATAAACTGCATGCTGAATTGGCTATATATTATTTCTGTGTGTTTTTATATTTTTATTATAAGTATGTTTCAGTAAAATACATTTACCTTATTTAATTCCAAAATGAAAGCCTTTTCATACTATAACATCTCTAAAATTGGAATGTGTCTTACAATCCATAACAAAGCATTACATCACAATTTAATCTGCAGATTTTCCTTTTTGTCAGTGTATCTAAAATAGGGGTATGTCTCAGCATCAATAGGGTTTTAGACTCTATGAAATATGGTAGTATTTCTTTTTCCATTTTAATGAAACATAAATGGTATCAAATGAAACATTCTACAACTTCATATTTTCATCCAGCACTACAAAGTTTTCCTAATGTTGCAACATATATGCAGCATCTTTAAATGTTCTTAATTCATTCTTACACAACACAAAATTAGCAGTCCTTTAGGTAAGAATGGTAGCTAGTGGAAATGGCAACCATGATCGTTCAAATGTGTGTGCTTGGCTAAAAATCAGGGAGTGACAAGATGAAAACAAGAAAAAAAAAGGGGAAGGAAAAAAGATAAACGGAAGGGGCTTGCTCGATGCGTAAGTAGCTGGGGACAGCTGACAACTGCATAACCAAACATAATGACTCAGAAATAAAAATGATGACAGACTATTCCCAGGAAACCTGTGCTGTTGCTACTTCAGAGCCCAGATGGAGAAGCAGCCCGCTTCTGTCAACCAGGCCAGCATCAGACCCCAGACCCTGCAAACTCTTCTCACTCCAGCATCAGGACAGGCCAGGCCACAGGGACAGAGAGACAAACAAGTGGCACTCACACAACAGGGACTGCAGCCTCAGTCTATTTCCTCTGCTTCTGCTCCTCCCTGCCCCTCCATCCCACCTCCTCCGCCCACTTCCCTCCCCGGCTCATTTGTGTTCCTCCTTTCAATTACTTACTTGAGGAAGTGCACTCGAAGACCTATGTCCACTGACTGTTTGCTCTCCTACACACACACACACACACACACACACACACACACACACACACAAAATCACTCAGTGAAATGTCATAATAAGCAATCAGGACTAAATTTTGCTGATGGGACATAAGAAAATTTCCATTACTGAGTCCTAAAGCCAAACTCCAGTTTTAACTTATTCTGAGTTTTAAAAGGTAAGGAAATAATAAACCTAGAGTTCCTAAAAACTTTTCCTTTTCTCTTTCCATATGACATAAAAATACCTTGATGGAGGCAGATTTTATTCCTAATAAGAGCCTCAGTGGCCAAATACACATACAGAGCCCTTACCTTTATCAGAAGACATACTGCCATGATTCTTGTACAGATGTTTTATACTGCAAATTAACACTTACATGTGTGTTTTGCCCCTTTATTTCCATTTAGCCACGAGCTTATGACACTACCTGATCTAACAGAAGCTGACAAAGCCCGTATTTATGCATATTTCTTAAATAAAAATACGACTGAATTCTTAATAAATGGAGCTTTTAATGAAAATAAAATATATTTTTATCTTTAACAAAGGTTATATTTTAGACTCTAGTGTATTCTTTTTTCAGTTCAATGACGCTTTAATAAAATAGGATATAATAGAGACATCATTGGGAATTACATGATAAGAGAATGGAGCCAAGCCTCTGTAATGACAGAAGGGACATTAGAAGATTACCCCAAGCATTCACAAGCAAACCAACTGCTTCCTTCTCCCCATGAGATGCCTGAGAAAGCTTCATTTTGCCATGAGTCCATTCTTGTTGGGAGTCCATCTTTGTCAGCCCACTGACTGGGGGACAATTCACAGTGAGCAACAGAGGCAAGCGGTTTGTCTCAAGTGGAAGGAGGCCATCATATGTCTCCATCCAGACACTGTGAATATGTGTGTTATGCCTTCTCCAAACTCTCAATCTTCCTTTCCTCACTACTGGCTTCCCTTCCCCGAGATCTGTCCCCCCACTGGACCCCCCAGGAGGGTCCACCTCGGGATAGGAGACTCAGAAGCAGGGAGGATGGAGGGACAGCTGGATGCAGTGGATCAAAGTCCAGGCTTTGGAGAAAAACAATCCAGGAAGAAATCCCAGCTTCTCTCTGGGTCTTGAGCAAGGGGCCTCACCTCCGTGAGCCTCCCCTTCCTCATCTTAAAAACAGAGATATGACTATCTGCCTCACATGTAGGAGCTTCATTCTCTCAGCAAATATTTGTTGGAGAAAGAGACAGACTTAGAGAATGAACTTATGGTGGCCAGGGGGAAAGGGATAGTTAAGGAGTTTGGGGTGGGCATGTACAGACGGTTGTATTTAAAATGGATAATCAACAAGGACCTACTGTATAGCAAGGGAAGTCTGCTCAATGTCATGTGGCAGCCTGCAGGGGAGGGGGTTTTGGGGAGAATGGATACATGTGTACATTTGGCCGAGTCTCCTCTGTGTTCGCCTGAAACTATCACAACACTGTTAATCGCCTATACCCCAATACAAAATTAAAAGTTCAAAACATAAATACTTGTTGAAGGCCAACCATGCAGGAGCAACAGAGCCAGAATGAGGGTGAGGCAAGCAAGGCATTTTCTCTGAGTACAAAATTTAAAGGGGCACCAAAACAGTCCTCAAGATAACTTCCCTTTTTATTAATTTATTTATCTTTGGCTATGCTGGGTCTTCGTTGCTGCACTCAGGCTTTCTCCGGTTGTGACGAGCAGGGCCTGCTCTCTGGTCGAGGTGCACAGGCTTCTTGTTGAGGCGGTTTCCCTTCCCACAGACCACAGGCTCTAGAGCTCAGGCTCGGCTTTCTAAGTTGTGGGCACATGGGCTCTGTGGCCCCTCAGCATGTGGGATCTTCCCAGGTCAAGGATTGAACCTGTGTCCTCTGCAATGGCCCTCGGGTTCTTAACCACTGGACCAGCAGTAGGGTCCTCATAGTAACTTTTTTTTTAATTGGAATATTTTATTTATTTTTAATTCAAGGACAATTGCTTTACAGTACCGTGTTGGTTTCTACCAAACATCAACATGAATCAGCCATAGGTTTACCCATTAAACTCTAGTGCATTTTATTTCATATAAGGTAATAGAACCAAACAGTCCCCACCATTTTATTTTCTTTCTCCAAAACATTCTATCAGCCATAAAATCCACATGTATTCTGGTATTTTAGAGCATTCTGCAACTAAAGTTCCTGTTACTTGCTGACATATTTGAAGTGTGTTTGAACATAAATTATCGGAACATTCTTTCAATTCTGATTAACTCATTTTCTGTCAAGTTATCCTAATTAATCTACAGTCTTCAAGCTTTGGGATTACTGCTCCCAATTCTGTATAACCATTTGTTTAATGCATGGTCTGCTCCAATACCCTCCAAGGTGAAACTGCAAATATAAACCCTTTTTAATTTTTACTCATTAACTAGACATTGGAATGTGTCATGCCGTCTAATCTGTATTAATGTGTGAATACAAGTTTTGCCTACTTCATATGAAGCATTCAGAAAGAACTTATTAAACAAACTGTCTCAGTGAAGAAGGCCTCTCATTTGTTCAAAAACTTCACTGAACGCCTAGTATGTGTCAAGAACTGTGCTGGGCAGCACAGATAGAACTGTAAACAAGGCAGACACAGATAGCCCCAGCTCTCATGGGCCTTACACTCTAGTAAAGAACACAGACATTAACAGTTACAGTCAAATAGCGAGAAAGCTACTGTCTCAACCGGTGCCTTGCACAGTACCTGCCAGAGTTAAGCTCAGTACATGCTGTTATCAATACCTCAATTACAAATAGTCTACCCAGTAAAGCTTCCCTATGTTAAGTTCATACATCCAAGGGAAGAAGAGAAATGACAAAGTCGTGCTTCAGATTAAAACTGTGGCACAGAGCACTATGAATGTACTTAATGCCACTGATGTGCACACTTAAAAACGGATAAAAGACTTCCCTGGTGGACAAGTGGTTAAGGATCTGCCTGCCAATGCTCGGGACACATTTGATCCCTGGTCCAGGAAGATTCCACAGGTTGTGGGGCAACTAAGCCCGTGCACCACAACTACTGAATCCACGAGCTCTGGAGCCTATGCTCTGTAACAAGAGAAGCCACCTCAAGAAGAAGCCCACGCATCGCAACTAGAGAGCAGCCCCCATTCACTGCAACTAGAGAGAGTCACGGGCAGCAACAAAGACCCAGCACAGCCAAAAATAAAATTTAAAAAAAATGTAATGGATAAAATGGTAGATTTTATGTTATATATATATTTACTACAATAAAAAAAAAACAGCACTTTAAAATCGCATTAGACTGATTAATCAGGTGAAGCCGACTTAACATTTAACAGAGACTCAGAACACATGAGTACTCTGGCCTCTCAGAACGGTGCATAAAAGGTGGGGAGAAGAGGAAGCCAGCTGCACACAGCTGAAAGCCAACAGAAACGGTGAAGCTGGCTTCGATTCTCTTCCAGCTTTACTGAACTGCTCGGCCCACCTGCTCTGCTCACCCCGCCTGGAGAACGCAGCTGAGGGGCGGGGCGGCGGGGAGCCACAGCCTTAGACACGGGTTTCACTACAAATTCACAATTTCTAGTTTTGGTTCAGTTCTCAGAACCGTTCTCAATCCTCTTCCTTATCAGTAATCAGCTCCCCAGTCTTTTTCACTCTTAAATCTGTTGCTCAATCCCACAGGCCATACTTCACACACGACTTCTCCTCAGGAAGCACAGGTCGGTGATTCTCACCAGCCCTACCTCCATCTGCTTCCGTTCTGACTTTCCTCTCTCCAGGCTCTCCAGGTCCTGAGGAGATGGCACCTCTGGCAAATGCACAGCCCACCGCCACACCAGCTGTGCTCTGGATTCCCCCATCTGAGTCCTGCTCGTGAACTTACTCCATCAGTTAGCCACTTGGTAACTTGACCTTCTCCCTCTCTACAGGTTCTTTCTCCTCAAGCTATTTTATGTTTAAAAAATTGTTATCCTTGCAACCCCCCAACCCTAATTCTCTTCCAGCAACCACCCTATTTCTCCCCTCCCTCCTTTCTTAGCCTGAACCCCCACCCCTACCTCCCATTCACTGCTCCACAGACTACAGTCAATCCCTGCTCCCTGCACACGCAGGCCAAGGAGTGTCTGCTAGCTGAAGTCATCAGTCATTTCCCACTGACTCATTTCAATGGACCTCTTTTAAAAAAGAAAAGAAAATCTCACCTATATTTGACTCATTTTATTGGCAGTACCCCCACTCACCCAAAATTACCCAAGTGAAAAACCTGCCTTTCCAAACTCCTTACATGCTATTTCACCTCCTCATTCAGTCACACGTAAATACATATAAACACACAAATACATAGTATTATCTTCCTGTTAAAATTAAAAATACAGATAAGCATATAAAATTAAATAAAATAAGGTGCACAAGAGGCAAAAACATATGTTCATACAAAAACTTGCACACAAATGTTCGTAGCAACTATTCAGAGCAGACATAACCTGAAAACAATCCAAATGTCCACCAATACGTGAATGGATACAGGCAAACAATGGACTACTACTCAGCAATAAAAAGGAATGACCTGCTAGTACAGTCGTCTCTCAGTATGTGAGAGGAGTTGACTTCGGGACCCCAGCAGATACCAAAATCTACAGATGCTCAAGTCCCTTATATAAATAAAAAAGCATCTACATATAACCTATGCACATCATCCTATATACATGCATTAAACCATCTCTAGGCTATAACCCGGCAGGACTTTATGGGCCTTCCTGGGACAGACTCCTCCTGCATAGCCTCTGCTTTAGCTCCTCTCTGGAGCGCATAGATAACAGCATCTGATGCACATCTCCTGAGTTGTTTTACAGATCTAAAACCACTACTAAATGGAAGGAGTCAACTACTGGATGACCATAAGCACATAGCCTCCAGATCTAACTGGAGCCTAAGGAATGAAAGTACTAACCCCTACGACCCCACCCTGTTAACCTCACCATCAACCAATCAGGGAGCTGATCACACACCCTGGACCGTCCCCCTTTCACCTAGCCTTTAAAAATGCTTTGCTGAAACTCACAGGGAGTTCAGGTGCATTGAGCACTAGCTCTCCTGGACTCCTTGCTCAGCAATAAATGTTCCACTTTCCTTCACTATAGCCTAGTGTCAGTAGATTGGCTTCATGCCCTGAGGCAGACAGACCCAATCTGGTCCAGTAACAGGTTATGTATAATACCTAATGTACATGCTATGAAAATAGTAGCTGCTGCTGCTGCTAAGTCACTTCAGTCGTGTCCGACTCTGTGTGACCCCATAGACGGCAGCCCACCAGGCTCCCCCGTCCCTGAGATTCTCCAGCCAAGAACACTGGAGTGGGTTGCCATTTCCTTCAATGCATGAAAGAGAAAAGTGAAAGTGAAGTCGCTCAGTCTGTCCGACTGTTAGCGACCCCATGGACTGCAGCTCACCAGGCTACTCCGTCCATTGGATTTTCCAGGCAAGAGTACTGGGGTGGGGTGCCATTGCCTTCCCCTGAAAATAGTGGCTGACATGGGGTAAATTCCAGTTTTGTTTTTTGGAGCTTTCTGGAATTCTTTTTTTCTGAATATTTTTTACATATGGTTGGTTGAACCCAGGATACCAAAACCAGGGGTATGGAGGGCCAACTGCACATGCAACGATATGGTTGAATCTCAAGAGCATCATGCTGAGTGAAAGATAGACACAAAAGAAAACACTGTGGGATTCTGTTTATAGAAAATTTTAGAAAAAGCAGAACTACAGTGACAGAAAGCAGATCAAGGGTTGTCAAGGGCAGAGGTGCAGGGGAAGACAGAAGGAAAGAGGCCTGCAGGAACACCGTGGGGTGATGGGAGGCTCTGTATCATGACTGCAGGAACACCGTGAGGTGATGGGAGGCTCTGTATCATGACTGCAGTGATGGCCACCTTACTGTCAGATCTCAAACTGTAGACGTGAAACTGGTGAATTTTACCACGTGTAAATTACCCCTTAATAAAGCCGCCTTCCAAAAATTAGAGTGAGCCTTCTAAAATACAACCTACTTAAAACCTGTGTCTACATTTTCCATAGTCCTAACTCATATTTTCAGGTCTATAGTAATTCAGTCCTATAAAGAGTATTTATAATAATGTGTTTCTTATAATAATACAAATCCTCTGACTGGAAACAATACACAGAATTATTTTGTTTCCAGAAACCTTATTAAGGCAACAATTTGTTACAATGTGTGTGACCTTTGTTATTATCAAAATGGTAGTATCTTGATAATGGTAAATAAGTAGTATGTCTCTGATTCCACCGGAATAGCAATTTCATGTACTCAGATGAAAAGGTTCTTTGGGAACCTCTTAAATGAAAACTACAAACTCCAAAAGGTGAATACTGGCCTGCCTTTCAGACACCGTACCCATGTGGAAAACACAAAACAAGGACTTCCTCCTTACCCTTACTCCCCTGGGACTGAAGTATCTCCTTTTCTTTATGGCTTCCCTAGTGGCTCAGACGGTAAAAGCGTTTGTCTACAATGCGGGAGACTGGGGTTCAATCCATGGGTGGGGAAGATCCCTGGAGAAGGAAATGGCACCCACTCCAGTGTTCTTGCCTGGAAAATTCCATGGTCAGAGAAGCCTGGCGGGTTAGAGGCCATGGGGAAAATTCCATGGTCAGAGGAGCCTGGCTGGTTAGATGGAAAATCCCAAGGTCAGAGGAGCCTGGCGGGTTAGAGGCCATGGGGAAACTCCCATGGACAGAGGAGCCTGGCGGGTTAGAGGCCATGGGAAAATCCCATGGACAGAGGAGCCTGGCGGGTTGGAGGCAAAATCCCATGGTCAGAGAAGCCTGGCGGGTTAGAGGCCATGGGGAAAATCCCATGGACAGAGGAGCCTGGCGGGTTAGATGGAAAATCCCAAGGTCAGAGGAGCCTGGCGGGTTAGAGGCCATGGGGAAACTCCCATGGACAGAGGAGCCTGGCGGGTTAGAGGCCATGGGAAAATCCCATGGACAGAGGAGCCTGGCGGGTTGGAGGCAAAATCCCATGGTCAGAGAAGCCTGGCGGGTTAGAGGCCATGGGGAAAATCCCATGGACAGAGGAGCCTGGCGGGTTAGATGGAAAATCCCAAGGTCAGAGGAGCCTGGCGGGTTAGAGGCCATGGGGAAACTCCCATGGACAGAGGAGCCTGGCGGGTTAGAGGCCATGGGAAAATCCCATGGACAGAGGAGCCTGGCGGGTTGGAGGCAAAATCCCATGGTCAGAGAAGCCTGGCGGGTTAGAGGCCATGGGGAAAATCCCATGGACAGAGGAGCCTGGCGGGTTAGATGGAAAATCCCAAGGTCAGAGGAGCCTGGCGGGTTAGAGGCCATGGGGAAACTCCCATGGACAGAGGAGCCTGGCGGGTTAGAGGCCATGGGAAAATCCCATGGACAGAGGAGCCTGGCGGGTTGGAGGCAAAATCCCATGGTCAGAGAAGCCTGGCGGGTTAGAGGCCATGGGGAAAATCCCATGGACAGAGGAGCCTGGCGGGTTAGATGGAAAATCCCAAGGTCAGAGGAGCCTGGCGGGTTAGAGGCCATGGGGAAA
>SJYX01018095.1:142511-219467 GCA_006410675.1 Oreotragus oreotragus
ATTCTATTGTTTTCCTCTATTTCTTTGCACTGGTCACTGAGGAAGGCTTTCTTATCTCTCCTTGCTATTCTTTGGAACTCTGCATTCAGATGCTTATATCTTTCCTTTTCTCCTTTGCTTTTCACTTCCCTTCTTCTCACAGCTATTTGTAGGGCCTCCTCAGACAGCCATTTTGCTTTTTTGCATTTCTTTTTCTTGGGGTTGGTCTTGATTCCTGTCTCATGTACAGTGTCACGAACCTCTGTCCATAGTTCATCAGGCACTCTATCAGATCTAGTCCCTTAAATCTATTTCTCACTTCCACTGTATAAGTCATAAGTGATTTGCTTTAGATCATACCTGAATGATCTAGTGGTTTTCTCT
Organism: Oreotragus oreotragus; assembly: GCA_006410675.1. NCBI lineage: Eukaryota > Metazoa > Chordata > Mammalia > Artiodactyla > Bovidae > Oreotragus > Oreotragus oreotragus. Next base: position 142,875 of record SJYX01018095.1, read on the forward strand.
ACTTACTTCAATTTCTGGGATTATTTGAGAGGCCACAAAAGAATCCTTGTGTATTTAACAGGAGGGCATAGCAATTAGATTGACACTAGGTGTCTCTTCATCAAGGACAAAATAAATGCTACATAACCAAGATTTGGAGGAGTCACTTTTGCATCATTCTTAAATCATTTCTGTGTGATAATACTGAACTTCCAATTAATCATTTTCTTCTCCATTCTAATAATTCTCAAGAATGTCATGAACTATGCATTTCATATCTTAAATGATTTTTTGCTTAATCTCTTTTTGCTTTAAGCAACTCAAGATAAACTGATCATCAAGACATAATATTGATATTGGAAAATGCATTACCTAAGGATGTAACATTTTATAATCTCAAAACTTAAAGGAGAATTGAAAATTCTACACAAATAATGTTACCTGCACTACAGGACTTAAATTTTAGTTGAACAGCTTTGTGTGCAACACTCAGTACAAAGTGTTTTAAGTATCTCATTTATAGGTTGCAATGGAGTACATGTTCTTTCCTTTGTTTAATAGTACTATGGATATTTTAACTGACCTGAATTTAAAATAGCCTTCTGCTGTCTAAAAACAGTGTGAAGAAGAATCTTAATGGATGACTACCAAGTACCAGATTTGTGTCTAGTGAATTGATTCAAGGGCTGTCATGGAAAAATCACCCTATTTAAGGGATATATCCAGTGTGAACCACCTTATTAGCATAAATTCTATGGTTTGAAGGGCCCACCATCTTTAATAAAAATACTTCTATCTCTTGGGACATTTCAAGATTTTAGAGGTAATAAAAATACTTCTATCTCTTGGGACATTTCAAGATTTTAGAGGTAATCTTCCAGGAGCTAGGGACAAAGCTAGACCTCTCTTTGAGCAAGGCCTGATTCTTTACAGTAGTACATAGAAGGAAATTTATAGCTTTAAATGCTCATGTAAGACAAGGAGATGTAAAATCAGTGACATACAATTCTACCTAAGAATCGAGAAAAGAACCAAAGTAAGTGGAAGAAAGAAAATACAAGAACCATTGATGACACAAAAATAACAGAGAAAGTTATCACAACCAAACATTTGATCTTTGAAGAATAAAAAAACAGGAAAAAATCAGATTACCAAAATCAGAAATGAAAAGATAGTTGTGTATGTAATTAAATAAATTGAATCCATTATCAAAAGTTTCCCCACAATGAAAACTTCAGAACTGGATGGTTACACTGATGATCCTCATAGAAATCAAGTATTTAATGAAGCAATAATACCAATCATACAAATTCTGAGGAAACAGAGAAGGAAGGAAAGCATCTCATTTTCTTATGAAGTCAGTAGGACTCTCTGATTCCAAAACCTGATGCACATCACCTTCCCAAAAAGAAAACAAACTTACAGATCAAATCCTCATGAACATAAAAGCCAAAAAAAAGAATACTCACAATATAAAAAAAGATAATACATCATGACCAATTTGGGTTTAGCTTAAGAATTCAGTGTTCAGAAAGTCAAGGAAAAAAGCATATAATCATTTCATTATACAGGAAATAACATCTGATGATAGAATTCAGCAGCCATTCCAGATGACATGATTATTTGTGAAGAAACTCTAGAGATACCCAGAAATGACAATTAGAGTAAGTGACACACTTATTAATTTAACCAGAGATATGTACATTGAATATGATAAAACACTACCGAAAGAAATCAAACAATACCTAGTCATAAACCATGTCTTTTTTAAATCAATATTGTTAAGATACCTATTCTTTTCATATTGATGAAAAGAATTTTAACCAATTTTAATTAACTTTTTTTTTGGTATGCATTAATCTGATTCTGAAATTCATATGGAAATGCACAAGACTTAGAATATGGAATACAGATGTTTATCTGAATAGTAAGTGTGATAATTTAAGAGAAGGAAAGAGAGAAACCTTTTTGGACTAGACTTTGCAGTTAAGCAACATATGTGTATGTGTGTATGTGTAAGCTCTTCAGCTGATTCAGAAAGTATCCCCCCCCCCCGCCACCTTGACTTACAGTGGAGAGGGCACTGACCTTGCTGTCATACAACTTTAGCACTGGTTCTGATTGTCTTGGCCACCTGACCTTGTTTATATCCAGTTTGTACACCAATAGAGGTGATTAGTCCAAATATTTAGCTTTTTTACAGGGTTGTTATGAGTCAGTGAGAAGGAGGTATGTGATGGGGTTACAAATCTAAGAAATATAACTTATTCTTTGGCGCCTAAAGGAGATGTTTACTCTGCTTCACAACACTTACCATTGTGAAACACTGGTTTCCAAAGGTTGGTTGAACTAGAGGACTGCTTATAGGCTCAGAGCAGATTCCAAAATTTAAAATGTTTCTTAAGGTTAAATAATATGAAGTCTGCCTTTTTTTTACTTTTGTGTATGTGTTAGTTGCTCAGTTGTGTCCAACTGTTTGTGATCCCATGGACTGTAGCCCACCAGACTCTTCTGACCACAGGATTTCCCAGGCAAGAATACTGGAGTGGGTTGCCATTTCCTTCTCCAGGAGATCTTTCCAACCCAGGGATCAAATCCGGATCTCCCACATTGCAGCCAGACTCTACTGTTTTTACTTAATACAAAACACTGCTTACTGATTACCTAAAAATTAATAGAAACAATATTCTAGCCAGAAATGGGTATGCCTATAGTCCATGTTGTGAGGGCTGCTAGACTTTTGCACACATAGGTAACTGGAATTTATGAACTGGGGAGTATGTGTTACCAGTACATAATATTACTTTCAGTTGGTTTTGATTTTTCAAGTACTATTTTGGTTATTTATAAAAAGCTGTAGTGTACTGTTACCTTTAATATGGATAGTGGACTTTAAACCCATAATTTTCTAGTAACTATTGGTAAATCAGGGAATTGCTAAAGTGTAATGTCCCAAATTTTGTGTGCGTATCGACGTTTAATTATTAGCACTTAGTTTGCACCCTAACTCACTCGAACCTGGGAAATTGGTGAAATCAGGCATGCATTCCAAGTAATGAGAGAGGATGAAAAAACTTTTAAGAGCCATTCTGGATAGGTTGTAAAAGCAGTATTAAATACAGCCCTTGCCTTCCTGGGAGAACTAATGGTAGCATCAAGTAACACAAAGAATAAATACTGCATGTGTCCTGTGAAAGATTCTTGAGAGCCTGTCCACTCTCTTCTAATGAACAGCTTGATCCCTTCTTCCTGGCTTTGCTTCTTCTCATGCAGACTCATCAGACCCCTGCACAACTGAGAGGAAAGCCCGAAGAATTAGCGTGACCTCCAGAGTACAGGAGGACGTCCATGACAGCCAGGCAGCAGCTGCAGATGGTTTGTACTTGTATGTCTAGACTTTGTGCAGTGTCCAAACACATGTGTTAACCCATGTAGAGTTATCATAAGTAAAGGTCAACCTTTTTTTTTTCCTTTAAGACATTACTCTTTACTGAGTTTCTAAGGCTGTGCAGTCCAATAGCAACACAATTAGAGCCACATACATGATTTAAAATTTTCTCTTAGCCAAAGTTTTATAAGAGTGAAGTATTTTTTTGTACCTTCTTAATTTGGTATATATTTTCTATTTACAGCACATCTCAGTTCAGAGTGACTGCATATCAAGTGGCTAGTAGCCCACCATATTGGACAGATTCTTAGTGTTCAGTCTCCACAGGTGGCTCAGACAATAGAGTCTGCCTGCAATGCGGGAGACCCAAGTTTGATCCCTGGGTCAGCAAGATCCCCTGGAGAAGGAAATGGCAATCCACTCCAGTATTCCGGCCTGGAGAACTCCATAGACGGAGAAGCCTGGCAGGTCCCAATCCATGGGGTTGCAAAGAGTTGGACATGACTGAGTGACTAACACACTCAACACAGAAAACAAGGCCGCACATGGTACTTCTTAAATTCCCCTTAATGCAGAAATAGTACCATAGGAACAAACCAATCATGAAACTACTTTGTACTTCATATAATTACAGAACAAATCCTTTCTTTGCCTAGTTGGCATATTTCCAGTTATTTGAAAAATAACTTTTCTATGAGGTTATCTGTAAAACTATAGAAAATGTTGAGAATTTTTTACAGTTTGAGTTGTATCCTTTTGATCAGTTTCTCCTATGTTTCCATTATTATATAAACAATATGGATTAACCTGTAAGTTGCTAACTTTTGACATTTGTAAGGACAGTCATTTTTACTGTCCAATTAAGTTTAATTGCCCAATTTAAAAAATTGCCCAATTAAGTTTAATCCATTTAAAAATAGTCTTAAAGGAAACATTCAGTTCTTATTTGTATGTAAATATGCATATTCTTTAGATGTTTTGTTTTCCATGAGGCGTCTTTGCTTTTTAATATCCCATAAAACATTTCACACCTTAAATCAAATGAAAGCAAACATCTAAAATGTCTTTGGGATTTTACATGCTTTTATTTAAGCAGTTTCCCTGCAATGACTGTTAGTTGCTCAGCAGTGTCTCTTTGTGACCCCGTGGACTGACTGTAGCCCTCCAGTCAAGAATACTGGAGCGGGAACCCATTCCCTTCTCTCCAGGGTGTCTTCCCAACCCAGGAATCAAACCTGGGTCTCCTGCATTGCAAATGGATTCTTTACCATCAGAGCCACCAGGGAATGGGTGCTAGTGGTAAAGAACCCACCTGCAGTGCAGGAGACCCAAGAGACACTGGTTTGATTCCTGGGTCAGGAAGATCCCTTGAAGGAGATTTAAGGCATGGCACTCCAGGAACCCACTCCAGGATTCTTGCCTGGAGAATTCCATGGACAGAGGAGCCTAGCGGGTTACTGTCCCTAGGGTCACAGAGAGTCGGACACAATTTAAGTGACTTAGCACACAAGCACGCACCCTATTATGAAATGAGCAGTGTCTTTTTTTTTTAGGACCAACAATAATTCTTAGATGCCTTTTACATATTTTTTTGATTAGTTACTTCACCATGACTTGCTCTTCCAAATTACATTGTTATGGTATTGGAGAGTAACAGAACATGCCATCCCAAAATATGCCTCTTTGGCGTTAGGATTATTCTGAGCAACTGCAGATACTAGAAAGTTCGGAAATACTAGTTACACCCTTTTGTAAGGGACAGTTACATTTATAAAGGCAGTCTCCTTCTGTGTCTCTCTTGTGACTCTAAATGACAAGATAATCAATGAGAAGGCACTGACTTAAATCTGCATGACAAACCTTGTGCTTATTTACTCTGCTTTTCCTGGTAAACTCCCACACACACTCCAGTCTCTTCTGTTTTAGCTAAAGATGCTAAGATTTCAGCCATCCCAGCAAGCTACTCAGTTTTCCTGGGTATCACTCATGTATACAGGAGTATACATGTTAATAAACTTTAATCTTTTATTGCAGGGGTGTCTCAGCCAAGAACTCAGCCAAGAAAGGTAGAGGAAAAAGAATTTTTCTTCCCTACAGTCAAAACAGTGAAGAGAGCCCCAGGTACCCTAGATTAGTTAATTTAAAAGATTTCCCAGTTATTTCTGTAGGTTAGAAAAAAAAAAAGGAGTTTGAAAAACCTTTACATATTAAACATTTGCATTGCCACAATCTAAAACTGAAAGCTGCGTTTGGAGTTAGCACAGAAAGATGGAATATAACAGTTTATGGGTTTAACATCTGAACTTTTCTGACTATGATAAATTCTTCACAAAATAACAAGTTGCCTGCCCTAGAAAAGCATAAAGACTACTATTCAAGAGAGGACCTTTTATGGAAATGGCATACAGCACATTTTTCCTCAAATAGAAGCTTCAACAGAAGTGTCTTTTATTCCTCCATATAAGACAAAAGATACAACTATTATACTTACATCTTTAGGAGTCGTGAGCCTGTAGATGCAAAAAAAAAATAGTTGATCTGCAGAAGAAATGAAAAATTTTATTTGAGCTACCCTGAGAATTATAATCTGGGAGAGAGTCTTTTTGAAAAAGTACTGAGGACCGTTCCATCCATTTGAGGTCAAAGCACAGTTATAAGGAGGAACACCACTGGGTTCATAAGCAAACATGTGAACAATTACTAAGTTAATTGGCATACTGGCCTAACCCAGCATCTTGCATCAGCTGTCTACTTCCTGTGTGTCTTCTCCTCATCCTGGTGATCTGGTAGCACTGGTCTTCATCAGTTTGGGATGTCAAAAATAGGAGTTGCAGAGCCTGATACAGGCCCCTTCCAGTGTGGCTGTAAAGAATGCTTTATCTAATGTATTTTCCAGTATGCATACTCTCCTCGGTGCAGGTCATGGGGCATTTGATCTTCATCCAAAGATATAGATTACTGAAACAACCTTTACAGTAATTAGTCTTGGGCAATAAATACAAAAACCTTAAAGACAACATGAGAACATAATGTCCTTAGTAGAATTTTTCCCTCTAAAATTACCCTCATTTATATAGAATATCACCAAATTAAGATTTGGAAAATAAGTTTGGCTTCAGTAAACTTGGCCTGATTATTTACATAAGTATAATTTATCATACAGACTCTTTAAAGTTGACTGTGCTTGAAAGTTGCTGTAAGTCATAATTAGCTTAAAGGGAAGGGTTTCCTTATATATGGAAAATACAAGTTCAAACCCAAAATATTTCAGAGGAAAAAAATACTTATATACATCAATTCACTGAGTCCTATGTGACTAATCTTTGGTCTTATTATTCTGTTAATCAGATTTAAGAAGCCATCAGGCTTGTTTTTCTTTTAATTTCTTATCCAGTTCAGTGATATGATCTGAAAGTTACTAGAAACCTATCTATACCAATCAGAAAGTCCTTTCTATATATCTTCTTGATGAAGTTTTTTTTTTTTGCAGAAATCATCAGAATAAAGTAGTTAAAGGTCTCTACAGGACTTATAAAGGTATCTTTAAAAGATCTGACTACAATGCAAATGAAAAAACATTTTCCTATTTCTGTGGCATACCACGATTTATGATAATTATGATTGATAACATTTTGCTAGTGTGTACCATGTACCAGGTTTTTAGGAGCTCAACATAATTTCTACATCTACCCATATAATATAACCTAAGAAGATTTGTCACCATTTGACCATGCTTCCCATGTAATTTAACATAGCAGATAAGCCTAATTATTATCGTTTCTTTGATAAGTAGAGGAAACATTTGTCTTGAGGTGTTCCAGGGGCCCTTTGGAAAAACCTCAGTTATTTATCTAAGAAGTCAAAAGAATTTCACTTAGAATGTGATCTTAGGGAATTTTGTCAAAAATATTAAGGTTTCAAAGCACTTAGTCACAAACAGGATCATTAGTAGTTCATGATCGTGCTTCACGATTACTGTGAAGCAATACTTATTTTCCCTTAGTCAAATGACAATAAAAGGTTTCAAAACCAGATACAGGAAGGTATAACAGATTGCTTAAATGTAAAGGAACTTTATGTTATCAGAAGCAGATTAATATTAGAAGAAAATTTTGAAAACCAAATTCAGGTTTTGTACCATTTTTCCCTTTAATATTAAAATTCATATACTCAAATTTACTTAGTCCTAACCACCCATAGAATTCCATTCTAAAGATTCTTTTCTCATAAACTTGCTTCAGCTTTCTGTATTCATATTAATTTGTTCCTTATTTTCTTTCCCATTTAGAAATAACCAGCTTTATGGCAAAATTACTTACCATTCCATTAACAAAACATTTTCATTTCTTATACCTTTTTCTTCCTTGCATACAAAGATGTTTTCCTTATTAGAAACCTTAGTATCTAGCAAAAACTTAAGAAACAAGTAATTATGAATTATTTGCCAATCAGGAAATGCTGGCATGACAAACTGTGGACATATACAATAACCCAGTTTCTTTCTTTCTTTATTAACACAAGCCTCTTAAGATAAATAGAAGAGATTTGGGGCATGTTAAAGGATTGTGGGCTTTGGACTGTTCCTGGAGCCACACCTCTGGTTCTGTAAAAACTTGTTTTGTAAAACAAGCACAGCTCTTTTTAATTTCTCAAAGAAGTGCATGGCCACCTTAATGACATCAAAGGACTGATATGCCCATCCACCTTTGGTAGAATGTTTCTCATGTCCTCATTTAACTTAGTGTGTGCGTGCATGCCCATTCATTCAATCATGTCTGACTCTTTGCAGCTCCATGGACTGTAGCCCACCCCAGCTCTTCTGTCCATGGGATTTCTCAGACAAGAATACTGGAGTTGGTTGCCATTTCTTTCTCCAGGAGATCTTCCTGACCCGAGGATCAAACCCGTATCTCATTTGTCTCCTGCACTGGCAGACGGATTCTTTGCTACTCAGCCACCTGAGAAAGCCCCATTTAGTTTGGGGAGAAGCCAAAAAAAAAAAATCCAGTCAGGCTCTGAATATCAGATACATGTCAGTTTAGTCAGAAGTGGCCTCCCATCTTGATTATCTGTTTACAAAAACTTTTGAGGGTCCACCCTGGGTTTAAGAAATTCTTTACCTAGAGCACTCAGTTCAGCCTTTGATCTGAAGACACTTGCATACAGTCTTAGGTCATCTCATTTCTAATAACCATTTAATACTCTCTTCAGAGTGGAAAGGTAACTCAGAGAATTACTAGAATACAAGGACTCAAAGGACAGAGGAGAGCATAATTACGTCAGCTTATAAAATAGCTATTAATACAGGATTTCAGGATGAGAGCTCTCTAAAATGTTAACAGTTTAGAAGACTTACCAATTTAAAGGATCCAAGGAGCTAGCCCTATATTTTCTCCTGTTAACCTCAGTTTGGAAAAGAGGACAACTCTCATCACTTTTATTTCCAGTAGAGGGATCCAGGAGAGAGTAACATGACAAGCCTATTCTGCTAGGCTTTCTCTTCAGTGCAGTTTTGGAGTGCCCAAGAATCCCGTCTTGGCCATTTCAGGGTGGGATTTCCTTTAATTCCTAATTATGTAAGTACTTGTAAGCATACAGAAACCCTGCTGATATCCCAATAGGTTGCTGTCCACCTGGAAGCTGTTGGGCCTGAGGCACAATTTCCCAGTATTGATTTAGTGGTTGAATTTCAATATGCATATGATCTGAACTTTCTGAGGACATTGTGGTGGATCAGATAGATGCTACTTCTGACTGGAGTTCCCCAAAGAGTTGCCCTTGGCTCAGTTTCTCCCTCTGATAGTCTCCTGTGCCTGTGGGTCATCAGAGCACTGGATGATTTATCCTTACCATGTGCATCCTTAGAAGAGCAGTGTTTAATTTACGGTTGTAGTGGAGTTCCCCTGCTGGACCACCACTGCCAGTCACAAGGATTGATCTTCAGACACTAACGCTAGGTTGTCAGTCACCCGAGAACACCACTCGGCTGATAGGAGCAAAATGTCCTGTGTTCTTAGGAGCTAAATAAGGAAGGTCTTTGTTTTACTACCAGAAGTTTTTTTCCAGCCATATAGCAACTTTTTTTTTTTTAAGGCCAGTTTACCAAAAACACAACCACCTGTGTTTCCCTGTGTCTCCTGCCCAAGATCCCCTCCATCCTTGTGTAGGAAATGCATGTGGGACTCTTAAAGAGTCCAAGTCTTAAATAAACACAGCTCAAATAGAATTTTTAGGATTATCAAGGCAATAAGATCCAGATACGGGGAAGGCAATGGCACCCCAGTACTCTTTCCTGGAAAATCCAATGGACGGAGTAGCCTGGTGGGCTGCAGTCCATGGGGTCGCTAACAGTCGGACAGACTGAGCGACTTCACTTTCACTTTTCTCTTTCATGCATTGGAGAAGGAAATGGCAACCCACTCCAGTATTCTTGCCTGGAGAATCCCAGGGATGGGGGAGCCTGGTGGGCTGCCGTCTATGGGGTCACAGAGAGTCGGACACGACTGAAGTGACTTAGCAGCAGCAGCAGCAGCAGCAGCAGCAGACGGACAGACTGAGCGACTTCACTTTCACTTTTCTCTTTCATGCATTGGAGAAGGAAATGGCAACCCACTCCAGTATTCTTGCCTGGAGAATCCCAGGGATGGGGGAGCCTGGTGGGCTGCCGTCTATGGGGTCACAGAGTCGGACACGACTGAAATGACTTAGCAAGATCCAGATAACAGAAGAACTCACCGAATACCTAAGAAGTACCAAGAAGCTGCTGGGGCTTACTGGGCCCATGCTGGTATCGAGTGCTGATTCAGGGTAGACTCCAGCTGTCCTCATGGGTGTATCTGATATGCTGCCAGCTTCACTATGCATACATATATCAATGAAAAAATCAGTAGGTGATCTGAGAAAGAAATGGAAAATTTTATTTCAACCCACCTGAGGATTACAACCTGGGAGACAGAAAGCTGTGAGGACTGTTAGAAGGCCAAGTACAGTTCTGCAAGTTGTTTTAGACAAAGGATTACACTTCAGATGATATGTCAACAGTTTATACAATCCAGAACTGCATGTACAAAGTGAGGAGTGGGTCATCCTGAGCCTTTACAAGATTAAGAAGGAATGGTATCTCCTAAAGAGATTGGGTTGATACAAATGCACAATACATGCTAAAGGGAAAGGAGGAAGCCTAAACAGGCAGAAAATTAATTTTCTGTTTAAATTCTTCTGGGCATGCCATAAAATACAACTATTACTTCATCAAGCCAAAAGATACAAGGTGGATGCTAATGGGCAGATAAAAGCAATAGTTGAAGCCAGAGTCAACAAACCCATCTCTCTTTTATAGTCACGAATAGGCTGGAAAAGCCAGTGTTTTTCTGTTCTACTGGAAGGTTGAGAACACCTTCCTGATTAAGCCTGAGCCTTACTATACCTGCAAAAAGGTTCAGGGTGTAAACTCAGTTCTTGTTACCTCTTGGGGAATAGTCACACAGCAATTTGTCATTAAAGACCAACTGATAAAGCACATTTCCAGTGGACAGTGTGCTTAACCCCAGATGGTAACTGATTAAAGCTTCCCCAGATCTCAGTTTCTTTTGTCACCTGCTTAGGAAGGCTGCTTACCTTAGATCTTAATTCCATTTGCAGTTTTTAGTGAGGATTTGTAGGTGTATGGGTAGATTTCCCCAGCCTGCTGACGTCGTTCATATTCCAGGGTGGTTTTCCAGCTGGAACTTGGGAGCCTGCTAGTCCCTAACTCCACTTTCAGTAGGTACTGGTTCATGGAAGGCAACTCTAAAAGCAAAGAACCTTTTTGAGTACAAGGCCAGAGAGAATGAGGACCTAGGAGGAATATAAATTTTAAGGTTTTTTTTAAATCCTGAAGACCACCATAAGGCTGCTAGCATTTATATTGCCAGGTATAGACATGTTTAATAACTCACATCTGAAAGATCTTTAAATTTATTGATGAAAGGCAGGGAAGAATTGAGGATAAAAGTCATATTGAATGAATTTAGCTTCATGAAAAACCACAGTCTTTTATATTTCTGTTTTAACCTTTCTGGAAGAAACGTTTATGAACTGTCACACCATTGACAAACCATTATTTTAAAAACATGAATATTTTGGAGCTGAAAGTCTTCAAGGAAGAAGGCACGCATTTTATGAGATATTTGATATAGTATGGCTAGTACTGTGGGTGGTGGGAGTCACTGGTAGGCTGAGGTGATGAGGGAGAACTTAGAAGGTAGAATTTAACATGCTGTATAACATTTTTCCATTTGACTGGAATAGAGCATAACTGTCCACTATCTAGAGACAATAAACTTGGAAGGTAGTCTGTGCTGGACTTCTGGCTACTTGGAGGAATAAAATAAATTGTTGAGAACAAATTAGATTGTGTATCCTAAACTTACTGTTTGGTTCTGCATTTCTAGCAGCTGTGCATACAACTTGGCTTTCTCGTTTCACAAAACCTTTTCCCTTGCTTTTGGTGGGGGGTAATTTTCAATTTCCATTTGGATTACACTTCAAAAAAAAATTTAGTCTATTTTCTGTTTTCTCTCTTCCATTCCTAACTTCTCTTAGAGCACCCAGGTGGCTCCAAACAGAGTCCTCGGACACAACCCCGAGATGAAGACTATGAAGGGGCTCCATGGAATTGTGATAGCTGCACCTTTCTGAACCACCCCGCACTAAATCGCTGTGAGCAGTGTGAGATGCCACGGTACACTTGAATTCCCAAGAGTCTGCACTAGGTTGAGTGTGTAACTTTGAGCACCCGTTAGAAGAAAAGGAAACCTGGGGAATCTGTTCATCTACCCGGCCTTTTCATTTCAGACGACATGGGGTGGGGGGTGGGGAGAAGGACACTGTAGCCACTTGTGCTCAATAAAGGAAAAATGGGGAAGGATTTTCCCCCCACTGTCTTAACTCAGTGCAGTTAGAGATGGAAAGGGATACTTGAAATGGGGAAAGGATTCACTCCTGAAAGAATGTACACAGAGAAGTCAAGAGCTCTTCTGTGAAACCCCAATCATTCAAGTTACTGCTGAGTGACCCTTATTTTATAAACTAGAACTTTGAATCATAGTGTAACATGTTACAGTTTATGCAGACAAACTGTGAATTGCCAGAGCAGACTTACCTGGTCACAGATCTCTGGAAAACCCAGGCTCCCCAGGCTTCTTCCTGTTGCTTCCTACTGAGGAAAAGGATGGGAAAAGCACTCAGAGGATGTTTTTGGTGGGGGGCAAAACAATAAGGGTATTTGTAATTGCTGCTTTTTTCAGGGGTAATTTCAAACACAGAAATAAGATGTTTTAAAATGTGACTTGTAGCAGTCAGGAATTTGGCATATCGTGCCCTTTGTTCGAAAGTACAATCAGAGGTGATAAGATTCCTTTTGCTTGTACAATGATTCATCAAGCTATATCAACACTGGTAACTAAGACCTAATTATGCCGCAGAATAGATAGATTTTTTAAGTTACTGCATGCTTTTATTAGGCCACTGGTTTTTAAAATAACCAACAAGTCCTTATAAATTCTGATTTTATGAATGACCTTCTCGTAAAACTGCGCTTTGCCATTAGCATAGTGAATGTATGCCGAATGTAAATCCATTCCAAAATCCACTTGGAATCTTGAGCTCAGCTGTGGTTCTATAAGAAACGTTTGCAGTTCATAGAGCCGCCCCGCCTTCCAATTTTGTGATGAGTTCATGATGTTTACAGCACAGAGAATACTTGTGCCATAATCCTAATCTAGCTGAAAAAAATTACTATTACTCGTTCAATAAAGATGTATTTGCACATATGTTAACAAATCAGTGTGAGGAAAATTATAGTTAGCCAATATCATAAAATTGCACACTGTGCTATTTGGGGAGGAAGAAAAGGCTAGTTAGGAAATAAGATTAAGAGAAAGGTGAATACAAAGAACTTTGAAATTTAGAACTTAATTTTTACCATACTGTATTCAGAGATGATACTAAGTTTGTTCAGATAGTTCAGATGATACTAAAGCACTCCTTATTTATGAAACTAGAAACTTAGGGTATAAATAACTGAGGAGATATAAAATCATTTGATTCACTAAAGTGTACCACCAGAAAATTATTAATAGGACACTGAATTAGGGCGGTTGGCATTTCTTCCAAGCTCAGAATTGGATTTTGGAATCTCCCCTTATTTGGGTACATATAAACAGCAATAAAATTGGTAAGTTTCCTAATCCTAAAGGATTTTACCTCAGGTTATCACCCTGAGGAGTATCTGCTCTCCCATACCAGCTGTCCCCCTTCTCTTTCACTCACACACAGGCACGCACGCTCGCTTCAAGCTATCATTATATGCTAATTTAGCAGTAATCTCTGGCAGATCTGGAAAAACAAGCTGCACTTAATAGCATAATGAAACCAAAGGCATAACAACTTATCATAGCTTTCCATCAAAATCACAATTTCACACTGTACCTGCAGCTCTGAAAACATTTTTTTCATACGTGGAAAATGTCCTGAAAGTATCTACTTGTCTCACAGAGTCATCGTGGCTATGTAATTACACTGATAAAACATCTCTCATATAACAACTGTGGCAAAACTGTGAAAATAAAGGTGAGAAAGCAGATGGGCTTATAAGCATTGATCTGAAAAGAGCACTCATTCTCTCAAAGCTTTTGTAGCACTGGTGTCTGTCAGTCTCCAGTAAGTCTATCAGTCCTCCTGTTCTGTAATAATGCCAATGCCTTTGCCTTTGTATGGTTTCATATCTCTTTAGAGATGGTAAACCCCACTTGGTATTAAGTAACAATATAGGGTAAAAATACATATATTGCTTGATGTTCTAGCTAAAGGTTTACCCAGTATTCTTAGTGATATGCTGAAGTGGCAGCAGTTAACTTGGCAGTTGTCAGCTGAGGGTGAAGGTAGCATGTATGAAAACAGTTTGATGCTTTATTAAAACCATGTAGATGACTTTAAAACTATTGCATGAACATACATCCAGGTTATTGAACTGTTATCACACAGTAGATGCATGGTTCCAGTCCTTTGGTGATCTATCTAGTAAATTATTGTTTTCACCTGCCAGGAAAAATGAGATACCAGTCTTATTTGATAGGTGTAGAGGGTGGGGTTTGAGACATCAGAGATTGATGTTTATGGGAGTTTTATATACGTTCATTTCTGGTTCTGCACACGTTTCATACACCAACATAGGCTGTAGTCAGTTTTTTAAATTAGCAAAATTACTTGACACCGATAGATTTGATACATTTAACTATGTCCCATATATAGACTACTTCTGGCTTGTGACCAGTTTGAACAAGAATTCTGTCATCTTTAAAGATGCCTTTTAAGAAGGATCTGGCTGCTGAGGTGCCTATGCTTTTTGGATCAGTTGGTGCACTTCTTGTTCCTAGTAAAAAGGTGTTTTCTTAAATTACAACCAGTTTGATGTATCTGGTAACATAGACCTGACTATTCATTTTACATTATTTCACTGTTTTGTAACTGAGTTTTCTGACAGCACATTTGTCATTTTGTCCAAGTACATTGCCCCTTACATTTTTGAGGTAGGTCTTAAAACTTTAAAGTGGCAAAAAAGGAGCCAGAAACTTTCTAAGCCTTGTAAAATGTTTCAAATAATGACCTTGTTTGAGAGAGTTAGAGGCGTGTTGTTTTAAAGAAAAATGCATTGTAATAAAGGTAGTTCTAGAGCAGATTAATGATGGTGGGGAAAGTGTTGCTAATTTGTTTATTTCCCTGAAAAAATGGGAGTGTGATGAGCAGTTTAATAATTTTTAAGGAGCTGGTCTCAACTTTAGTACTTATAATTATTATAAGAAATCAATGTTTCGTTAAATTTTGACATTGCTTTGTCCCGGTTATCTAAGGTTCATATTCCAATTTTCTGTGGCAACTGAACTTTATATAGTATTTTAAAAGGTAACTAATGTTTTTGACAGTATAAACAAAAAGAATATAAGGCCTAGAAAAATTGTCCTTCAGAAATATCAACAATGTACCCTGGAATGTGAAGATGTCCCCTTATAGTTTAAATTGATTTATTTGAATATTGTAATCATTCTTCAGACTTTGAATGAGTCGTTACAGTGTGTATCTGTATATCTGTAGAGAAAAATGACAACTGAAATGTAACTTTAAAATCAGAATAAATTTGGCACTGTCTGTTGCACCACTACTGTATCTTTTTGAAAGAATTAACAGTATTTTCTTATTTTAAAAGGTAATTCTGATGATTCCACGTTCACCAGACATGTATTTTTTTTCCTGTATTATTTGCATCCCCAAATATTTTAATACAAGTAGGTTTTGAATGGCTTGAGCATTCAGAGATTAACAGAATGATGACTCAATTTTAATTTCTAAAGCCATGAAATGTTGCTTTGAGACTGAACAATTCTTATTTATGACACCCAATGTCCATGTTTCCCTACTGTAAAAGAACTGATCAGTTTCTTGCGTACAACAGCAAGAATTTATTAAATCTTGTAAATACTGTGTCTCTTTTTTTAGATTTCTGTGTATGCTGTGAATCAAATTATTTTGAGGTGAAATTGTATTAAGACAAAGGCATTTGAAAAGGCTATGCATGCATCAAACCTCCAAACAGTACATATTCAGAAAGTCAAAGATTCCTGCGAAATAAATTAATAAAGTAAAAGCAAACACTACATTCTGTATCCTTTCTGTGTAGCTAGAAATGATTTATAATATCAAACCAATCTAGTTCCTACATATTTCTGGACTGAAATATGCTGTCTCAGAAACCTCATCTTTCATCACATCTCTGTTCTGTTAGAATATGTACTCATGTTATTTTTGAGGTATTAAGTATTTGTACATTACTGTAACTTAGAAATTGGTTAAAAGTATAAATAAGCAAATTTTATATAACAGGTGGCATATGTTAAGAATTTACATTTTTCACTCCACATTAATACATGTTACTTACAAAAGAATGACTGGTTCTTTTTCTTTATGTCATTTGTAGTTAGTTTTTCAAAGGGAAATAATCACCCTCCTAATCTCTACTCACCCTTCCCAAACTTGTGCACAGAGAATATTGCACATGAATTTTTGAAGCTAGCTTTTTCAATGATTAGGCTTTATTTAAAGTCAGAATCACTTCCACTACATTTTTTACATATATGAAAATTGACAAACATACATACACAAGTTCAGTCGCTCAGTCGTGTCCAACTCTGCGACCCCATGGACTGCAGCACGCCAGGCCTCCCTGTCCATCACCAACTCCTGGAGTTTAACTCATGTCCATCCCACTATCCCATCCCACCCCACCATCCCCATCCCACCATCTCATCCTCTCATCCTCTGTCATTCCCTTCTCCCACCTTCAATCTTTCCTAGCATCAGGGTCATTTCCAATGAGTCAGTTCTTCGCATCGGGTGTTCAAAGTATTGGAGTTTCAGCTTCAGCATCAGTCCTACCAATGAATATTCAGAACTGATTTCCTTTAGGTTGGACTGGTTGGATCTCCTTGCAGTCCAAGGGACTCTTAAGAGTCACATCAGGGTCATTTCCAATGAGTCAGTTCTTCGCATCGGGTGTTCAAAGTATTGGAGTTTCAGCTTCAGCATCAGTCCTACCAATGAATATTCAGAACTGATTTCCTTTAGGTTGGACTGGTTGGATCTCCTTGCAGTCCAAGGGACTCTCCAGAGTCTTCTCCAACACCACAGTTCAAAAGCATCAATTCTTCAGCACTCAGCTTTCTTTATAGTCCAACTCTCACATCCATACATGATTACTAGAAAAACCATAGCCTTGACTAGACGGACCTTTGTTGGCAAAGTAATGTCTTTGCTTTTTAATATACTATCTAGGCTGGTCATAGCTTTTCTTCCAAGAAGCAAGCCTCTTAATTTTATGGCTGCAGTCACCATCTGCAGTGATTTTGGAGTCCAGAAAACAGTCTGTCACCGTTTCCATTGTTTCCCCATCCATTTGCCATGAAATGATGGGACCGGATGCCATTATCTTCATTTTCTGAATGTTGAGTCTTAAGCCAACTTTTTCACTCTTCTCTTTCACTTTCATCAAGAGGCTCTTTAGTTGTCCTTCACTTTCTGCCATAAGGGTGATGTCCTCTGCATATCTGAGGTTATTGATATTTCTCCCAGCAATCTTGATTCCAGCTTGTGCTTCCTCCAGGCCAGCATTTCTCATGATGTACTTTGCATATAAGTTAAATAAGCAGGGTAACAATATACAGCCTTGACGTACTCCTTTCCTATTTGGAACCAGTCTGTTGTTCCATCCTCAGTTCTCACTGTTGCTTCCTGACCTGCATACAGATTTCTCAGGAGGCACATCAGGTGGTCTGGTATTCCCACCTCTTGAAGAATTTGCCACAGTTTCTTGTGATCCACATAGTCAAAGGCTTTGGCATAGTCAATAAAGCAGAAGTAGAAACCACAATCACAAAACTAACCAATCTGATCACATGGACCACAGCCTTGTCTAACTCAATGAAACTATGAGCCATGAGGTGTAGGGCCACCCAAGACAGATGGGTCACAGTGGAGAGTGCTGACAAAACATGGTCCACTGGAGAAGGGAATGGCAAATCACTTTAGTATTCTTGCCTTGAGAACCCCATGAACAGTATGAAAAGGCAAAAAGATAACACAAGTACAGAAGGATCCTATAATCCCCGTTTACTCATTTCCCCACTTCCAAAATTATCCATATATAGACAATCATTTCATCTACATTCTCATTTACCACCATCTACCATTATTTTAAAACAAACCCTACACATTGTAGCAACTCCTCTGTAAATAAACTTGAACATAAGCATGTTACCACATCTCAAAAGATAATACCCAGTGTGATATTTCCCTAGTGGTTTCACCATTTTTTATAAGCCTGTCTAAACTGGGGTCTCAATATTGAGAATACTTGAAATTGATTATTCTGTATCATACATCTTTAACCTGCATGTATACCTTCACTCCCTCTCAGAAGTTATAAGGAAACTACCTCACCAAGTATTTGGTTACTGTCTACCACATCTTAGTGTAAAGTAACACATAGAACATCAAAGATAACTTTAAACATAGTATGTGAGGTTTTTTTTTTTTTTCTTTTCCCTCTTCTCGTCATTTCCCACATCCTGTGTTGTCCCTTTTAAACAGTCTGTTTTGAAATAGAAACTTACTTCAAATCTCAATACCATAATAGTGATATCCTTATGTTGCTCACTCTGCTACTTAGGCATCTGTGAAACCTCCACCATCTATCTGTAATCCCACTACCCATATAGTGATTTCCCTTCAGGTACTCAACAGTTCCATTTCCCTCACAGAAGTGTGGGGAGACTGCTGGGTGTGGCATGTGTGTCCCACTCTGATTCTTCCAAAGACTTCCTGACTTCACTTGGACCAAGAGGCTTTTTCCTAAGACACTGTCCAGGTGGTATGTAAAGGTGGAGCTTCCAAAGGTTTTAATATGATATATAATGTATGGGTGGGATTTGGGTTCGCCAGTTTCAGACTCAGTGTTCAAACCATCTCACTTGTCCTGCCTTCAGAAAAGCCATAGATATACTTTTAGCCAGCCTCTCCTGACATTCTAGTGGTAAGAAAGAGAATGTGGAAACATCAGGTGATGCAGCCTAGCTTACTCGGTTTCATACAGTGATTTGGGAACAATAAAACTTTTCACTTACCTGATCTGAGGGAACCTCCTGTTCCCTTAGGACTTCCCTGGTGGCTCCGACAGTAAAGTGTCTGTCTACAATATGGAAGACCTGGGTTCAATCCCTGGTTTGGGAAGATCCCCTGGAGAAGGAAATGGCACTCCACTCCAGTACTCTTGCCTGGAAAATCCCATGGACAGAGGAGCCTGGTAGGCTACAGTCCATGGGGTCGCACCACTAACAGCCATTTCTAAATCCTACTCCCCAGTTATGATTTCTTTTAAGTCAGTAAAAATAGGCTGCTTTGGGTGTACATGACAAAAAAAGGTCTTTATTTGNTCCAGTACTCTTGCCTGGAAAATCCCATGGACAGAGGAGCCTGGTAGGCTACAGTCCATGGGGTCGCACCACTAACAGCCATTTCTAAATCCTACTCCCCAGTTATGATTTCTTTTAAGTCAGTAAAAATAGGCTGCTTTGGGTGTACATGACAAAAAAAGGTCTTTATTTGAAAGGCACTTGAGGTTTGGGGAGGAGAAAATTGGATTAGCATAATGAAATACCTTACATTCTCTGTATACTTTCACAATGACTCAAATGGTCACAGCTGGCAGGGGTACTCCAATTCTGAGAGTCTCATTTGAGTTTCTCTTCCCAAATTCTACTGAAATAACTAATGATAACATTTTTAAGGGTTGGAGAACAGGGCAGGCTGCACTTAGGGTAGGAAATGACAAGATGCAGATGTTCAGTTATTCAGTCATGTCCAACTCTGTGAACCGATGACCTGCAGCACACTAGGCCTCCCTGTCCTTCACCATCTCCTGGAGTTTGCTCAAACTCATGCCCTTTGAGTCAATGATGACATCCAACCATCACATCCTCTGTTGCTCTCTTCCTCCTGCCCTCAATCTTTCCCAGCATCAGGGTCTTTTCCAATGAGTCGGCTCTTTGCATCAGGTGGCCAAAGGAAGCAGGTGGCGGGTGTACTGAGGGTGCTAGCAACCAGTGTCAAGCAGTGCACAGCGCCAGCTGCCACTGGAGGTTAACCTATAANGCCCTCAATCTTTCCCAGCATCAGGGTCTTTTCCAATGAGTCGGCTCTTTGCATCAGGTGGCCAAAGGAAGCAGGTGGCGGGTGTACTGAGGGTGCTAGCAACCAGTGTCAAGCAGTGCACAGCGCCAGCTGCCACTGGAGGTTAACCTATAAATCAAGTCTTTGGGGCTCCCAAATGGAGGCTATAAAGAGCCCTAGATTCTGTGTAGCACATGGATCTGTGCTGAGCAGAAAGTGGGGAGACTGTGGCAACTGTCTTCTGTCTCACTTCCACCACAGCTGACTGACTAAGAAAGGTTTACTTAGTGCAACTTGTTTGGTCACGTTCTTAAGGAGCCTGAGGCACTCAGTCACTTCAAGCTGCCATATGAATATGGAGGAAAATCTTAGCCTAGCTCAACATTGCAAGGAGCAAGCTTCAACCCTGCAGTAAACACCTAAAAGCAGCACCCATTGGCATTTGCTTAGTGACTAGCTAGAAGCAAATGCTTAGCAAAACATTGTACGTCAGGTGGTGCTAGTGGTAAAGAACCCGCCTGACAATGCAGAAGACATTAGAGACTCAAGTTCGATCCCTGGGTCGGGAAGATCCCTGGCGGAGGAAATGGCAACCCACTCCTGGGAAATCCCATGGACAGAGGAGCTTGGTGGGCTACAGTCTATGGGGTCACCAAGAGTAGGACACAAGTGAGGCGACTTCGCATGCACGCATCTTTCCTATGCTCCGTAACCAAGTAATTTCTGAGAAGAAGCTACAGGAAAAAAAGTAGAAAACTTAATGTTCTCTTTGTCATTTAGGATTACAAGATTTAAGCAGTATGACATTATCTTTTTAAACATTCCTTAAAAATCAGTCAACAGATGAAAACATTTAGTCTCCTGGAAAAGGGACTTCATTCTAACCAGAATCAGAGCGAAAAAGCAAACTTTGATTTCTGATTTCAATTCAAAACAAAATTTACTGCTATGTCATTTCTCTCAAAAACAGGAATGGTGGTTTTTGAATAAAATTTTTCCTGAAGTTCTAAACCAAGAATGTAGGTAGTGAGACTTCACAGAACTGAATCAAGAAAGAAACTATTCTAGAATTCAGAGCTAACACACACAAAAATGTTCTAAATGCATGAAATACAATAAGGCATGCCAGAAGGAACCAACACAGCAGATAGAGGAGAGGCAAGAAATACAGAAGAAACATGGGGATGAGAGGGTTTTAAAATATTACCTATCAAGATAAACAAAGGTGACATCAGAATTCTAAATTTGTAAAACTTGAACATATCTAATTTTAACATGCAGAACAAACTAGTACATATTATAGTCAGTATAATTAAATCACCATATAATCAAATTTTCTATCATGTGAACTAAATGTTTTTTCAATGTTCACCATTTACAAAAAGATTTATCAAGAAAACCTCAATTTTTACAATAATTATACAGGCCACATTTTTCTGATTGCAAGACATTAAAGCTTTAAAATTTACTTAATCAAATCAAGCCACTCAATGGACATGAATTTGAGTCAACTCTGTGACTCAGATGGTAAAAAAAATCTGCCTGCAATCCGGGAGACACAGGTTCAACCCCTGGGTCAGAAAGATCCCCTGGAGGAGAGGGCATTGCAGCCTACTCCAGTATGCTTGCCTGGGAAACCCCATGGACAGAGGAGCCTGGTGGGCTACAGTCCATAGGGTCTCAAAGAGCTGGACATGGCTGAGTGACTAAACAACAACATAAAAAAAAAATGAAAACAAAAAAGCTAAAGCTCTTCATCCAAAAACTAGAATTGAAAACAAAGATTTAGTGCAGGCAAATCCTCAACAAGAGGCTTTGGCAAAGATATTATGTTGAAAGCAAGCTTTGAACTCCCAGAAAATGGCAGATTAAAAAGTGTGGTATCTCAGTGACGTTTTAGAAAATGCATCTACTGAAATATTTCTAGATGCAAATACATCATCCACACTTGTAACAGAACAAGCTGCACAAAGAAATAATTCAGAACTTGAGTTGATGTAATACATTTCCAGGATTAGATGTCTTTGTGCTAATAGTGAAACCAAAATGTGCAAAGTCAGTTCAACTATACTCCAGGAGAAAATACACACTGTACCTAATACAGCCAGTGTTAAGAATCTTTAGGAGCTGGAAAGTGCCAGAAAAGAACTGGATTGGAGGTTTTCCAAGGGCAAGCTGATGTGCAACATGTATGGAGAAGTGGTTTTAGAAGCCAGCAGTTTGAGAAGGCACATGAGTATACACAAAGGACTCAAACTCTACCTCTGCTACATGTGTGGGAAGAGATTCACCCAGTGTAACCAGCTGAAAACTCATACTGGTGAGAAACAATATGAAAGAATTATGTGATAGAGGCTTTGCTCAAAAATGCCAGGTTACTCATCATTCATTGTGGTGAAGAAAAAACCCTTTAAGAGTGATTTATGTGATTGACAAGTTATAGCTTCTGCAATTTCAAGATTCACACATGCACAGATAGTGGAGAGAAGCCGTAAGTCTAAGATAGGAGTGGACAAAGATTGATCCAGCCCAGAACACTGACCTCTCACAGTCACAGGCTTACTGAGGGAACGCCTTCCAGGCCTCAAGGAGACCTGTGCTCTCTAGCTCTCCTATCCCACACTCTCCAAGTGCACAGGGGAAAACCCTAATAGACAGTTGTCTTTGGGAACACTTCAGCACAAAAAATCTTTCGATCTCATGAGTAAGGCCATTTGTTATGTAGAAACACAAAGCTATTAAAAATGGAAAGAATCTTAAAATCCAAGTCCAGTCAAGGCAGAACTCTATATTCCAGTGCTAGATTCCCTATGGAAACACCTAGTATTGGAAACTATAGCTGGGAGGCTTTTTGGGAAAAAAAACAAAAACAAAAAACTATAGCTGGGAGGCTTGCTAAAATCTCTTTCATCAGATACTTACTTGGTTAGCTGGAATAAAAGTTAATTTGGAGAGGGTGGTGGCCACAGTTAACTGACTTTCTGAGCAAAAGAAAATTGCTTGTGTGTCTCTGTTAGGTGTTAGGAAACAAAAGTATCTCTGGTAATACTTTCTGCATCTTCAGTGTGCAATGCTTGTTTCGACGTTTTGCTTTTGAAGTCTAGTTATACACACAGCTTTTTAAGGAATGAATGACTATGGCAATACATCTGAATAGTGCTATTTTGCTTTTTGTTAATTTTCAAGCTGCCTTCACTCCATTTTTTTTTTTTGCATTCACTGTTGCCTTTCATTTATTTAAGTAGAATCTATCTTAGTGGTATCAACATATAATCTATTCATGATTCATTTTTGACCTAGGAAATTTTTTTCTCTCCTCAAAATGTAAGCAAAATTCTTAACAATATCAGCCCAAGAGTATTGCTGTTTGTAAGCCCAATAGACCAATATGTAACCAATGGACAAAAAATGAAATTTCACACTTCTAAGATATTTGGGCTGGTTTTCTTAACATATTCAACTAGAGTATAAAAGTTTCTCATAAAAAGCAAGACAGTATATAAGTTTTAACATTGTTTTGTTGAAGTATAATGGATATGCTTGTACAGAACTCAGTATTACAGAGAAAATTCAAAGACACTGGTTTTGGTTTGAGACATTTTCAAAAAAAAAGCTAAAGCTCTTCATCCAAAAACTAGAATTGAAAACAAAGATTTAGTGCAGGCAAATCCTCAACAAGAGGCTTTGGCAAAGATATTATGTTGAAAGCAAGCTTTGAACTCCCAGAAAATGGCAGATTAAAAAGTGTGGTATCTCAGTGACGTTTTAGAAAATGCATCTACTGAAATATTTCTAGATGCAAATACATCATCCACACTTGTAACAGAACAAGCTGCACAAAGAAATAATTCAGAACTTGAGTTGATGTAATACATTTCCAGGATTAGATGTCTTTGTGCTAATAGTGAAACCAAAATGTGCAAAGTCAGTTCAACTATACTCCAGGAGAAAATACACACTGTACCTAATACAGCCAGTGTTAAGAATCTTTAGGAGCTGGAAAGTGCCAGAAAAGAACTGGATTGGAGGTTTTCCAAGGGCAAGCTGATGTGCAACATGTATGGAGAAGTGGTTTTAGAAGCCAGCAGTTTGAGAAGGCACATGAGTATACACAAAGGACTCAAACTCTACCTCTGCTACATGTGTGGGAAGAGATTCACCCAGTGTAACCAGCTGAAAACTCATACTGGTGAGAAACAATATGAAAGAATTATGTGATAGAGGCTTTGCTCAAAAATGCCAGGTTACTCATCATTCATTGTGGTGAAGAAAAAACCCTTTAAGAGTGATTTATGTGATTGACAAGTTATAGCTTCTGCAATTTCAAGATTCACACATGCACAGATAGTGGAGAGAAGCCGTAAGTCTAAGATAGGAGTGGACAAAGATTGATCCAGCCCAGAACACTGACCTCTCACAGTCACAGGCTTACTGAGGGAACGCCTTCCAGGCCTCAAGGAGACCTGTGCTCTCTAGCTCTCCTATCCCACACTCTCCAAGTGCACAGGGGAAAACCCTAATAGACAGTTGTCTTTGGGAACACTTCAGCACAAAAAATCTTTCGATCTCATGAGTAAGGCCATTTGTTATGTAGAAACACAAAGCTATTAAAAATGGAAAGAATCTTAAAATCCAAGTCCAGTCAAGGCAGAACTCTATATTCCAGTGCTAGATTCCCTATGGAAACACCTAGTATTGGAAACTATAGCTGGGAGGCTTTTTGGGAAAAAAAACAAAAACAAAAAACTATAGCTGGGAGGCTTGCTAAAATCTCTTTCATCAGATACTTACTTGGTTAGCTGGAATAAAAGTTAATTTGGAGAGGGTGGTGGCCACAGTTAACTGACTTTCTGAGCAAAAGAAAATTGCTTGTGTGTCTCTGTTAGGTGTTAGGAAACAAAAGTATCTCTGGTAATACTTTCTGCATCTTCAGTGTGCAATGCTTGTTTCGACGTTTTGCTTTTGAAGTCTAGTTATACACACAGCTTTTTAAGGAATGAATGACTATGGCAATACATCTGAATAGTGCTATTTTGCTTTTTGTTAATTTTCAAGCTGCCTTCACTCCATTTTTTTTTTTGCATTCACTGTTGCCTTTCATTTATTTAAGTAGAATCTATCTTAGTGGTATCAACATATAATCTATTCATGATTCATTTTTGACCTAGGAAATTTTTTTCTCTCCTCAAAATGTAAGCAAAATTCTTAACAATATCAGCCCAAGAGTATTGCTGTTTGTAAGCCCAATAGACCAATATGTAACCAATGGACAAAAAATGAAATTTCACACTTCTAAGATATTTGGGCTGGTTTTCTTAACATATTCAACTAGAGTATAAAAGTTTCTCATAAAAAGCAAGACAGTATATAAGTTTTAACATTGTTTTGTTGAAGTATAATGGATATGCTTGTACAGAACTCAGTATTACAGAGAAAATTCAAAGACACTGGTTTTGGTTTGAGACATTTTCAAGATTAACTTTAAATAACTATCTGGTGTTTTTATGTTGCCAAAGACGATTTCAAAATTCAACTTGCTTCATTTTTAATAGATCAATTTGATGAAGATAAGGAAAATATACTGAGTTTTGAAATTTCTTGAGAATCCCTTGGTGTGCCTGTTACACATTTTTTTAAATGCATATTAAAATCTAAATATAAACAATGCATAATTGGAAATCCCTTGTTTTCTGAATCAGATGCATTATCTTCTATAAAGACTGAGAAATTAATTATGATATTTTGAGCTACTAGAAGGCAAATTGATTTTACATTTGAGTGTCTATAAGCTGTACGTTTAAAATTTTTCATGTCTTGAAACATAGCATTTGGTTATTATAGTTTCACAGGGCCCTTTTCTTGCTTAATGGATATTTTTTAAATGTAGGATTATCCAGTGTTAATTATTACCCTTCCCCTTTATTCTTTGATCCTGCACTGATTTATTTCACTGCCTGATCTTTCTTCATTAAGTAATCAGTTCCACAAATTCAGTTCCTATACTGCTGACCAAAACACCAGTGACAGTATTTCTTATTTCTGCCCAGCATTACCTGTGGTTTATTTATTTCCTAGTTTTAAACTACACCTGTAATAAAGTTATTGTATTTTCTACTGGTGGCTATTTCTTTAATTGTAATTTTCTCTGTTTAGAAGTCCAGGTCAAGAGAATCAATCTAATATAGCTTGAATTCAACAGTAATCTATTTGAACAAATACTACAGTAGATACATGAAAAATGTAATACCCAGAACTTGGGGGCCTTCCCACACTACCAGACATCAGTTTGGCAACATTTAAACTAAGTCTAAATGTGGGTCCATCTACTTCCCTGATGGCTCTGTGTAAACAATCCGCCTGCCAGGGCAGGAGACACAGGTTCAATTCTTGATCCAGGAAGATCCACATGCCAAGGATCAGCTAAGCCTGTGCACCACAACTACTGAGCCTGCAGTCTAGAGCCCTCAAGCCACAACTACTAACCCTGTGAGCCTCGAAACTGCGCTCCCCATCAAGAGAAGCCACCAGAATGAGAAGCCCACACACCACAACAAAGAGTAGCCCCTGCTCAACGCAACTAGAGAAAGCTCACATGCAGCAACAAAGACCCACTGCAACCCAAAACAAATAATTAAAAACCGAATGCGGGTCCAGTTCTGGCAAGTTAAAAAAAAAAAATTGGACTGTTCTTATTTTATGATGCAAAGTGAAAGTCCCTCAGTCATGTCCAACTCTTTGCAACCCCATGGACTATGCAATCCATGGAATTCTCCAGGTCAGAATACTGAGTGGGTAGATGTTCCCTTCTCCAGGGGATCTTCCCAACCCAGGGATCAAACCCAGGTCTTCCACATTGCAGGCGGATTCTTTACCAGCTGAGCCACCAGGGAAACCCGGGCATGTAATAATTTTGTAATCACAAGTATCAAAAGGTATAAGGAAAGGAAATTGATCAAGATGGCAGAGTAGGAAGACCTTGAATTCATTTCTTCGCACAGGCACACCAAAATTATATCTAAGAACACCTAACAACAGAAAAGAGTAGAACCTACCAGCAAAGACCTTCTACAACTAAAGATGGAAAGAAGAAACCACAAGATGGGTAGGAGGAGTGGAGCCATAGCATAGTCAAGACCCTAACCCCAGGTGGCTGACCCACAAATCAGAGGATACTTACAATTGCAGATGTTTTCCCCAAGGACTGAGGGGTCAAAGCCTCACATCAGGCTCCCCGGCCTGAGGGTGCTGCACCAGTAATATTAAACTTTAGAACACTTGGCTTTGAATGCCAGAAAGGCTTACCTATGGGAGTCCCAAAGGGCTGTAAGAAATAGGGACTCCACTCTTAAAAGACTAAAAAATGCTTACACTCTGAGACCCAAGGCAGAAACAGTAATTTAAAAGAAACCTGGGTCAGACTTACCTGCTGATTTTGGCGAGTCTCCCAGAGAGGTAGGAGGTCAGTGGCACTCAACCTGGGGTCATAAACACTGGTGGCACCCATTTGGGGAAGCTTGTTCTATCATGTGGACACTGGTACTGGCAAGAGCTACTTTGGAATCCCCCCATTTACCTTATGAGCCTCAGGACTCTGCCCTACCATTGCCTATTAGCCTGTAGGCACCAGTATTGAGAAACCTCAGTATAGTCAAGTAGCCAGGTGACCACAAAGCCCTACTCACTAGCAGACAGGCTGCTGGAAGATCCCTTAAGTCCACAGATGCCCCTAGACATAGTCCTATTCAATGCTCAGTTCAGTCACTCAGTTGTGTCCAACTCTTTGCAACCCCATGAACTGCACCATGCCAGGCCTCCCTGTCCATCACCAACTCCTGGAGTTTACTCAAACTCATGTCCATTGAGTCGGTGATGCCATCCAGCCATCTCATCTTCTGTCATCCCCTTCTCCTCCCACCTTCAATCTTTCCCAGTATCAGGGTCATTTCCAATGAGTCAGCTTTTTGCATCAGGTGGCCAAAGTATTGAAGTTTCAGCTTCAACATCAGTCCTTCCAATGAATATTCAGGACTGATCTCCTTTAGGATGGACTGGTTGGATCTCCCTGCAGTCCAAGGGACTCTCAAGAGTCTTCTCCAACACCACAGTTCAGAAGCATCAATTCTTTGATGCTCAACTTTCTTTATAGTCCAACTCAGATCCACACATGACAACTGGAAAAACCATAGCCTTGACTAGACAGACCTTTGTTGGCAAAGTAGTGTCTCTGCTTTTTAATGTGCTATCTAGGTTGGTCATAGCTTTTCTTCGAAGGACCAAGTGTCTTAATTTCATGGCTGTAGTCACCATCTGCAGTGATTTTGGAGCCCAAGAAAACAGTCTGTCACTGTTTCCCCATCTATTTGCTTTTCAATATGCTGTCTAAATTGGTCATAACTTTCCTTCCAAGGAGTAAGCATCTTTTAATTTCATGGCTGCAATCACAATCTGCAATGATTTTGGAACCCAGAAAAATAAAGTCAGCCACTGTTTCCACTGTTTCCCTGTCTATTTGCCATGAAGTGATGGGACTGGATGCCATGATCTTAGGTTTCTGAATGTTGAGCTTTAAGCCAACTTTTTCACTCTCCTCTTTCACTTTCATCAAGAGGCTCTTTATTTCCTCTTCACTTTCTGTCTTAAGGGTGGTGTCATCTGCATATCTGAGGTTATTGATATTTCNGACCAGATGCCATGGTCTTAGGTTTCTGAATGTTGAGCTTTAAGCCAACTTTTTCACTCTCCTCTTTCACTTTCATCAAGAGGCTCTTTATTTCCTCTTCACTTTCTGTCTTAAGGGTGGTGTCATCTGCATATCTGAGGTTATTGATATTTCTCCTGGCAATCTTGATTTCAGCTTGTGCTTCATCCAGCCCAGCGTTTCTCATGATGTACTCTGTATATAAGTTAAATAAGCAGGGTGACAATATACAGCCTAGACATACTCCTTTTCCTATTTGGAACCAGTCTGTAGTTCCACATCCAGTTCTAACTGTTGCTTCCTGACCTGCATACAGATTTCTCAGGAGGCAGGTGAGGTGGTCTGGTATTCCCATCTCTTTCAGAATTTTCCAGTTTCTTGTGATCCACACAGTCAAAGGCTTTGGCATAGTCAATAAAGCAGAAATGTTTTTCTGGAACTCTTGCTTTTTCAGTGATTCAGCAGATGTTGGCAATTTGATCTCTGGTTCCTCTGCCTTTTGTAAAACCAGAGTGAACATCTGGAAGTTCATGGTTCACATATTGTTGAAGCCTGGCTTGGAGAATCTTGAGCATTACTTTACTAGTGTGTGAGATGAGTGCAACTGTGTGTTAGTTTGAGCATTCTTTGGCATTGCCTTTCTTTGGTATATCCAACGTTGCTGCTGCTGCTGCTGCTGCTGCTAAGTCACTTCAGTCGTGTCTGACTCTGCAACCCCATAGACAGCAGCCCACCAGGCTCCCCCGTCCCTGGGATTCTCCAGGCAAAAACAGTGGAGTGAGTAGGAGATTAGAAACAAACTACAAGAAAAATAGGGCTTCTCTGGTGGCTCAGATGGTACAGAATCTGCCTGCACAATGGGAGACCTGGGTTCAATCCCTGGGTTGGGAAAATCCCCTGGGGGAGGGAATGGCAACCTGTATTCTTGCCTGGAGGATTTCCATGGACAGAGGAGCCTGGTAAGCTACAGTCCATGGGGTCACAAAGAGTTGGACACGACTGAGTGACTAAACACAGCACAAGAAAAACAACTGCAAAAACACAAATATATGAAGGTTAAACAATATACTACTAACCAACCAATGGATCAGTAAAGAATTCAAAGAGAAACTAAAAATTAAAAAACCTGGAGACGAATGAAAACAAAACCACAATGATCCAAAACCTATGGCACAAGGCAAACACAGGTTTAAAGGACAAATTTGTAGCAATACAAGCTTACCTCAGGAAACAAGAACAGTCTCAAATAAACAACCTAGACTTACACCTAAAGCAACTTGAGAAAGAAAATAAACAAAACCCAAAGTTAGTAGAAGGAAAGAAATCATAAAGATCAGAGTATTAAAAGAGACTTAAAAACAAGAATAAAAAGATCAGTGAATCTAAAAGCTGGGAGATAATGAAAATTGATAAATCTTTAGCCAGACTCATCAAGAAACAAGGGGCAAGGACTCATATCAATAAAATTAGAAATCAGAAAGGATTAGGTACAACATACACCATAGAAAAACAAAGGATCATAGACACTACTACCAACAATTATATGCCAATAAGATGGAAAACCTAGAAGAAACAAATTCTTAGGAAAAAATCTCCTAAGAATGAACCAGAAAGAAACAGAAAATATGAACAGATCAATTACAAAAACTGAAACTGTAATTTAAAAACTTTCAACAAACAAAAGGCCAGGGTCACATGGCATCAAGGGTTAACACCTATTCTTCTGAAACTATTCCAAAAAAACTGCAGAGGAAGGGACACTTCCAAACACATTCCATGAGACCACAATCACCCTGATACTAAAACTAGACAAAGTTACAAAAAAGAAGAAAATTAGATGCCACTATCACTGATGAACATGTATAAACAAAAATCCTTAAGAAAATACCAGCAAACAAAATCCAACAAATCATAAAACAGATCATATACCATGAACAACTGGGATTTATCCCATGGATGCAAGGATTTTTCCATATTTTTCCATATTCTCAAGTCAGTGTGATATACCACATTAACAACTTTAAGAATAAAAAGCATATGTTCAACAAAATAGATGCAAAAAAAGTTTTGATAAAATTAAGCATCCATTTATGATTAAAAAACTCTCCAGAAAGTGGGCATAGGAGGAACCCACCTCAACATAATAAAAGCCAAATATGAAAAGCCCATAACTAACATCATACTCAAGAGTGCAAAGCTGAAAGGAGGAATAAGACAAGGTCCACTGTCAGTATTTTTATTCAACACAGTTTTGGAAGTTCTAGACATAGCAATCAAAGAAGAAAAAACAT
Source organism: Oreotragus oreotragus (assembly GCA_006410675.1). Taxonomy (NCBI): domain Eukaryota; kingdom Metazoa; phylum Chordata; class Mammalia; order Artiodactyla; family Bovidae; genus Oreotragus; species Oreotragus oreotragus. The sequence goes on from SJYX01018095.1 coordinate 173,989, forward strand.
AATAAAAGGAACCCAAATTGGGGAAAAAATGTAAAAACGTCACTGCAGATGACATGATACTGTACATCAGTCAGTCAGTTCAGTCGCAGAGTTGTGTCCGGCTCTTTGCAACCCCATGGACTGCAGCATGCCAGGCTTCCCTGTCCATCACCAACTCCCAGAGCTTACTCAAACTCATGTCCATTGAGTCGGTAATGCCATCCAACCATCTCAGCCTCTGTCATCCCCTTCTCCTCCTGCCTTCAATATTTCCCAGCATCAGGGTCTTTTCAAATGAGTCAGTTCTTCATATCAGTTGGCCAAAGTATTAGTTTCAGCTTCAGCATCAGTCCTTCCAATGAATATTCAGGACTGATCTCCTTTAGGATGGACTGGTTGGATCTCCTTGCTGTCTGAGGGACTCTCAAGAGCCTTCTCCAACACCACAGTTCAAAAGCATCAATACTGTCCATAGAGAATCCTAAAGACATTGCCAGATAACTACTAGAGCTCATCTATCAATTTGGTCAAGTTGTAAGATACAGATTTAATACACAGAAATCTATTGCATTTCTACACACTAACAACAAAAGATCAAAAGGAGAAATTAAGGAAACAGTCCTATTTATCACTGCATCAAAAAGAAGAAAATACCTAGAAATTTATCTACCTAAAGAAGCAAAAGACCTGTACTCTGAAACTTGTAAAACACTAATGAAAGAAAATGAAAATGAAACAAATGGAAAGATAGCCCATGTTCTTGGATTGGAAGACTCAATATTGTCTAAAGTCTATACTAAAGGCATTCAATGCAAGCCCTATCAAAATACCAATGATATTTTTCACAGAACTAGAACAAAAAAAAATTTTAATTTGTATAGAGACACAAAAGACCCCAAATAGCCAAAAAATGTTGAGAAAGATAACCAGAACAATCAGGCTACCCGACTTCAGACTACACTACTAAGCTACAGTAATCAAAACAGTATGTATTGGTGCAAACCAGAAATATAGATCAATGGAACAGGATTCAAAGTTCAGAAATGGACCCACACATCTATGGTTAACTAATCTATGATGAAGGAAGCAACAATATACAATGGAGAAAAGGCAGTCTCTTCAGTAAGTGGTGTTGGGAAAACTGGACAGTCACATGTAAAAGAATAAAATTAGAACATTCTCTAGCACCATGTACAAAAGTCAACTCAAAGTAGATTAAGGACCTAAATGTAAGACCAGATACTATAAAATTCCTTGAGGAACATAGGAAAAATACTCTTTGACCTGCATCACTGCAATATCTTTTTGGACTCACCTCCTAGAGTAATCGAAGAACAAAAATAAACAAATGGGACCCAATTAAACTTAAGTGTTTGCATAGCAGAGAAAACCAGAAATAAAATGAAAGGAAAACCTAGAGAATGGGAGAAAATATGTGCAATACAATGCAATCAACAAGGGATAAACCCCCCAAAACACACAAATAGCACATATAGCTCAATTAAAACACACAAACACACACACACACACACACACAAAGCAACCACAAATCGGGCAGGATATCTAAATGGACACTTTTTCAAAGAAGAGATACAGATAGTTAAAATGCACATGAAAAGATGCTCAACTGCTAATTATTAGCAAGTGCAAATCAAAACTATCTCAGACATCAGTCAGAATACCCATAATCAAAAAGCCTGCAAACATTACATGTGGGGAGGGATATGGAGAAAAAAGAACTCTCCTACACTGTTGGTGGGAGTGTAAATTGATGTAGCTGCTATGGAAAACAATATGGAGGCCACTTTAAAAACTAAAACTAGACTTATCATGTGATCTACAATCCCACTCCTGGGCATACATCCAGAAAACACGAAAGTAGTAATTCAAAGAGAGACATGTACTCCAATGTTCACAGCAAATATATTTACGATAGCCAAGACATGTGAGCAACCTAATTATCAACAGATGAATGGATAAAGATATGGTGTGTACACACACACACACACACACACACACAATGGAATATGACTCAGTCATATAAAGAATGAAAAAATGCCTTTTGCAGCAACATAGATGGACCTAAAGATGACCATCCTAAGGAAAGTAAAGTCAGAAAGAGAAATAAAAATATCACATGATATTACTTATATGTGGAATCTAAAAAATGATACAAATGAATGGATTTACAAAACAGATTCACAAACTTATGATACCAAAGGGGAAAGGTGAGGGGAAGGATAAACTGGGCATCTGGGATGAACACATACAGACTACATGTAAAATAGATAATAAACAAGGACCTAATGTATAGCACGGGGAACTCTACTCAATATTCTGCAATAATCTAAATGGGAAAATAATCTGAAAAAGAATAGATACATGTATACATAAAAGTGAATTACTTTGCTGTATACCTGAAACTAACACATGCTGAATCAATGTACTCCAATATAGAATGAAAATTTTCTTAAAAAAAGAAACAACTGTGACAAAGGAAAAAACTCAAAAAATACAATGAGGACATACAGATGTCCAAAATGCACATGAAATATGCTCAGCATCACTAATTATTAGAGAAATGCCAATCCAGCCACACTGCAATAAACTATCACCTCACACCAGTCAGAACAGCTATCATCAAAAAGTCTACAAGTAATAAATACTAGAGCAGACGTGTAGAACCCTCCTGCACTATTAATGGGAATGTAAATTCATAAAGCCACTGTGGAGGTTCCTTGAAAACCTAAATGTAGACGTATCATATGATCCTCCAACCCACTACAGGGCATATATCCTGAGATAACCATAATTCAAAAACATACATGAACCCCAATGTTCACTGCAGCCTAATTACAATAGACAAGACATGGAAGCAACCTAAATGTTCATCAACAGAGGAATATATAAAGGTGTGGTATGTGGTAGGACATACGCACACAGTAGAATATTACTCAACCATAAAAAAGCATGATACAGTGTCATTTACAGTAATATGGATAGACTGAGAGATTATCTTAAGTAAGTCAAAGACAAATATCATGACATCATTTATATGTGGAGTCTGAAAAATGATATAAATGAACTGATTTACAAAACAGAAACACAGATTTAGAAAAGAAATTTATGATACTAAAGGGGAGAGGAGTGGGATTAACATATACACGTATACTGTATGCAAATCAACAAGGACCTACTATATAACACAGGGAACTCTGCTCAATATTCTGTAATAACCTGTATGGGAAAAGAATCTGAAAAAGTTTCTTAAATCTTAAACAAAAGGGAAAAAATACTGAGAAAGGGGGAAAAAAACTCAGAAAAAAGAGAGACACACAGATGGCCAAAAGGCACATGTAAACATGCTCAACTTTGCTATTTACTATAAAAATGCACATCAAAACTACAATGAGGTATCACTTCACAGTAATGAGAATAGCCATCATCAAAAAGTGAACCAACACACCCGTGGCGGATTCATGTCAATGTATGCCAAAACCAGTAGAGTACTGTAAAGTAAAATAAAATTAAATTAAAAAAANGAGACACACAGATGGCCAAAAGGCACATGTAAACATGCTCAACTTTGCTATTTACTATAAAAATGCACATCAAAACTACAATGAGGTATCACTTCACAGTAATGAGAATAGCCATCATCAAAAAGTGAACCAACACACCCGTGGCGGATTCATGTCAATGTATGCCAAAACCAGTAGAGTACTGTAAAGTAAAATAAAATTAAATTTAAAAAAAAAAGTGAACCAACAATACAAGCTGGAGAGGATGTGGAGAAAAGGGAACACACTGTTGCTGGAAATGTAAATTTGGGTACAGTCACTATGAACTTTCCTTGAAAAACTAAACAGAACTACCATATGATCCAGCAATGCCACTCCTGGGCATATGTCCAGAGAAAACATAATTTGACAACATAATTTGACACCCGAATATTTTTTGCAGCCCTATTTACAATAGCAAGAGATGGACACAATCTAAATATCCATCAACAGACGAATAAAGAAGGTGTGATATATTACTCAGCCATAAAAAATGAAATAATGCCATTTGTAGCAACATGGATGGTCCTAGAGATTGTCATACTGAGTGAAGTACTTCAGACAGACAACTATCATATGGTATCACTTATATGTGAAATCTTAAAAATTCATGCAAATGAACTGGTCTTCAAAATAGAACTACAGTTAGAGGTGTAGAAAACAAACTTATGACTACTAGAGGGATACATTGGGAGACTGGGATTGACATATATGCACTGCTGCTGCTGCTGCTAAGTCGCTTCAGTCGTGTCCGACTCTGTGTGACCCCATAGATGGCACCCACCAGGCTCCCCCGTCCCTGGGATTCTCCAGGCAAGAACACTGGAGTGGGTTGCCATTTCCTTCTCCAATGCATGAAAGTGAAAAGTGAAAGGGAAGTCGCTCAGTCGTGTCCGACTCTTCGCGACCCCATGGACCTGTCTCTTATACACATCTAGATGTGTATAAGAGACAGCTCTTATCATGTGATCTACAATCCCACTCCTGGGCATACATCCAGAAAAAACTAATTTGTAAAGACACGTGCACCAGGCGCCCCAGTGTTCCCTGCAGCACTAACAAGAGGCAGGACAGGGAAGTCAGCACGGCTTTAATGCCTGCCAGGCAGTGGCCGGACCAGCTGTGCCCCAACCGCAAGCAGTTCTGAGGGCACAACCGCAGCTGCAGCCGCTTCAGTCCAAGCCTCTCCCCACAGGGAACAGTCAGCGCTGCGGCCGCTGCTCCCCCAGCCCTGGCCCTCACGCCTCCCTGTGAAAGTCGGGCAGTCCAGGCTGCTCTGTCCCAGCAGGTCCTCCAGTGCTCGCTGCACCTGTGGTCTCCAACCCTTCGTGCCCCTGCCCCTGCCCCCTGCCCCTGGTGTTCTGNACTTAATACAAGAAAAAAGAAACCAACAAAAGAGAAAAACACTTTTTAAAAAAAGACATAGGGATGGCCATAACACACATACAAATATGTCCAACATTACTATTACAGAAATGCAACTCAAAACTACAATGAGATTATCACCTTACATTGGTCAGAATGGCCATAATCAAAAAAAGAAAGAAAGAAAGAAAGAAAACCTACAAATAAGAAATGCTGGAAAGGGTGTGGAGAAAGGGGAACCCTTCAACATTGTGTTAGTGAGGCTGTGGAGGAAAGGAACGCTCCTACACTGTTGATAGAAATGTAAATTGGTTCAGGGGCTATTGAAAACAATATGGAGGTCCCTTAAAAACCTAAAGCTACCATACGATCCAGGGTAAACAAAAACTTCCAAAAGATACATGCAGCAGTTCACAGCAGCTCTATTAACAACAGCCAAGACATGGAAGCAACCTAAATGCTCACAAGTGGATCAATACATAAAAATGATGTGTGTATGTATCTGTGTGTGTGTGTGTATGGAATATTACGCAGCCATAAAAGAATGAAATAATACCATTTGCAGCACCATGGATAGACCTAGAGATTATCATCCTATGTGAAGTAAGTCAGACAGAGAAAGACAAGTATTATATGATATCACTTTTATGTGGAATGTAAAAAATGATACAAGTGACCTGATTTACAAAGCAGAAATAGAAAACCAACGTATGATACGAAGAGGAAAACTTAAGAGGAGGGATAAACTAGGCATTTGGGATTAATATATACACACTACTATATGTAAAATTGGTAATCAACAAGGACGTACTTTATCACACAGGGAACACGACTCAATATTCTATAACAACCTAAATGGGTATAATCTGAAAAAGAATAGATACATGTATACATATAACTGAACTACTTTACTGCACCCCTGAAATTAACACAACATGGTAAATCAACTGAACTCCAATATAAACTTTTTTCGAAAAAGAAAAAACAACTGTAACAAAAGAGAAAAAGCTCAGAACAAAAGTAAGACATACAGATGGCCAAAAGTCCCATGAAAAGATGTTGAACATCACTAAATATTAAAGAAATGCAAATCAAAACTACAATAAGGTATCACCTCAGACCAATCAGAATAGCCATCATCAAAAAGTCTACAAATAATAAACGTGGAGAAAAAGGAACTCTCTTACACTATTGGTGGGAATGTAATTCTTACAGTCACTATGGAGAACAGTATGGAGGTTCTGTAAACTAAAAGTAGAACTAATATATGACCCAGCAATCCCATTCCTGGGCATATATCCAGAGATAGCCATAATTTGACAAAATACACCCTATCATTCATTGCAGCACTATTTTAATAGCCAAGAGAAGGAAACAGCCTAAACATCCATCAAGAGATGAATGGATAAAGAACGTGTAGTATATATCCAGTGGAATATTACTCAATAAAAAAAGAATGAAATAATACCATGTGCAGCAACATGAACGGACCCAGAGATGATTATACTAAGCAGAGTAAGCAAAGCAGAGTAAGACAAAATGTTATATGATATCACTTATTTGTGGAAGCTAAAACATGATACAAATGAACTTATTTATGAAAGAGACAGTCACAGATGTAGAAAACAAATTTATGGTTACCAAAGGGAAAGGAGAGTGGGAGAAGGGATAATTGAGTGGGAGAAGGGGTAAATAACTTAGCAGCAGCAGCAGCAGTAGCACATTACTATATATGTAAAATAGATAACCAACAAGGACCTACTGCACAGCACAGGGAATATACTAAGTATTTTGTAATAACCTATAAGGGAAAAGAATCTGGAAAACAATGTGTTGCATAACTGAATCACTGTGCTGTACACCTGAAACTAACCCAACATTCTAAGACAACTACACTTGAATATTAAAAACTCACCTGAAAAAAAAATTTCTAAAGCTTACCTGATAACTTAACAAATGCAAAAAGAAAAACAGTGGCATTATTCCAACCACAAAAGGAAAGGATAATTATATAACATGATAGGGGTGCTAGTTAGTGCTAAAATGGCAATTGTATTACTATGTATATCCATAAACTTATCAAATTTACACGCTATATCCCTTAAATGGACACATCACATATAAAATATATTTCAATAAAAAATAAGTAAAAAAATATTTTTCAAAAAATAAGAGAAACACTGCTTAATTCATTTTTAAAATCTACGGCATTAAAATTTGCATGTAGTTTTTCTGTTGGGGATATGTCTTTGTCATATCCTGATTTCAAACTATTTTAAAAATCTATAGTATAGATTTTCCTGGTGATCCAGTGGCTAAGACTCTGCACTCCCAATGCAGGGGGCCTGGGATGGATCCCTGGTCAGGGAACTAGATCCCACATGCCGCAACTAAGGGCCTGCATGCTGCAACTAAGATCCGACATGGCCAAGTAAATAAAATTAACAAAAAGAGTCACTCTTGTTTCTAAGTAATCCTTGCATTCAAGCCAGTGGTACTTGAAAAATAAATAAATAAAAGAAAAAATCTATGTTAATCAAAACAGTATGGTACTGACAGAAAAATGAAACACATATCACTGCAACAGAAGACAAAGCACAGAAAGTAACCCATGCACACATGATCAATTAACTTACGACAAAGGAGCCAAGAATATACAATGGGAAAAGAACAATCTCTTATACTCATTGACAATCTCAATACTGAATAAATGGTATAGAGAAAACTGGACAGCCATATGCAAATGAAATGGGAACACTGTCCTACTCTGTACACAGGATTTTCTCAAAATGGATTAAACACTTGAATATTAAGACCTGAAGCCATTCGATTCCTAAAAGAAGGCAACATTGGCAAGCTTCTGGACATTGATCTTGGTGATAATTTGGGGGGATCTGACACCAAAAGCCAAAGCAGAAATAAATCAGACTACATCAAACAAACAAAAAGCTTCTGCACAGCAAAGGAACCATCAATAACATTATAAGGCAGGGGCTTCCCTGGTGTTCAGTGGTTAAGAATTCACCCTGCAATGTAGGAGACACAGGTTCGAACCCTGATCCGAGAAGATCCCACATGCCGCAGAGCATCTAAGGCCGTGTGCCACCATTATCGAGTCTGTGCTCTAGAGCCACGTGCTGCAACCGCTGAGCCCGCGTGCCTAGAGCCCGTGCTCCACAACAAGAGAACCCCCACAGTGAGCAGCCAGAACACCACTACCCAATTGTAGGCCCTGCTCGCCGCAACCACAGAAAAGGCCACACGGCGACGAAGACCCAGCACAGCCAAAAATAAATAAAATCATTTTAAAAAGTGAACAGGCAGGGTTCCTGTTTGGGAGTTCATGTACACCCGTGGCGGATTCATGTCAATGTATGCCAAATCCAATACAGTACTGTAAAGTAAAATAAAGTAAAAAAAAAAAATTTAACAGGCAACCTACTAAATGGGAGAAAATATTTGAAAATCATATACCTGATAAGGGGGTAATATCCAAAATATATAAAGAACTCATAAATACAACTAGCAACATCCCCCAATGCCCACTCCAAAGAGCAATCCAATTTAAAAATTGGCAGATCTCACTAGACATTTTTCCAGTGACAACCTACAGATGGCCAACTGGTACATGAAAAGATGCTCAATATCATTAATCATCAGGCAAGTGCAAATTAAAACCACAATGAGACACCACCTCATACCCGTTAGAATGGCTATTATCAAAAAGACTTTAGATAACAAGTGTGGTGAAAATGTGGAGAAAAGGGAACCCTTGTGCAATGGTAGTGGGAATATAAATTGGTATAGCTGCTATGGAAAACAGTATAGAATTAAAAAATTAAAAACAGAACTTACCTTCTGACCCAGATATTCCAATTCTGGGTATTTATCTGAAGAATATAAAATGCTACTTTGAAAAAATATATGCACCCCTATGTTCATTGTAGTAATATTCACAACAGCAAGATATGAAAACATCTATGTGTCCTTTGATGGGTGAATGAGTAAAGATGTGGCATAAACAATACTAAACCATAAACAAGGAAATTCTGCCACTTACAACAGGGATGGACCTCGAGGGTATTATGCTAAATGAAGTAAGTCAGAGAAAGACAATATCATATGATCTTACATATCTGCAGAATTAAAACAAAAGCAAACCAAGTTCATAGTTACAGAGAACATATTGGTAGTTGCCAGAGACAGGGCTAGAGGCAATAGCGGTGGGCCAACTGGATGAAGGATGTCAAAAGGTACAAACTTCCCATTATAACATAATTCATAGGGATGTAATATATGGTGACTATAGTTAATAGTACTATATTGTGTATTTGGATGTTGCTAAGCACGTCAATCTTAGAAGGGCTAATCACAAGGAAAAAATTCCTGTAACTCTGTATGGTGATGAATGTTACCTACACTTATAGAGATCCTTCTGCAACATACACAAACATCAATATCATTTAAAAAAATGAACAGGCAACCTACTGAATTAATGTAATATTGTATGCCAATTTTGCTTCAGTTTTAAAAATTACAGGACCTTGTGCTCTCAGGGTTTCCCAGGTGGCACTAGTGGTAAAGAACTCTCTTGCCAAGGCAGGAGATATAAGAGACACGAGTTCGATCCCTGGGTCAGGAAGATCCCCTGAAGGAGGGCATGGCAATCCACTAAATTATTCTTGCCTGTGGATTCCCATGGACAAAGGAGCCTGGCGGGCTATAGTCCATAGGCTTTCACAGAGTCAGACACTACTGAAACAGCTTAGCACACATGCAGGTGCTCTTGGGAATGTGCTACTTTGTTCCATTCATAGAGAAACACAGGACACCAAAAAGATGTGCCCTACCTGCTTACATTTCTACTTTCCCCCAGAATTACTGCTGCTGCTGCTAAGTCACTTCAGTCGTGTCCGACTCTGTGTGACCCCATAGACGGCAGCCCACCAGGCTCCCCCGTCCCTGGGATTCTCCAGGCAAGAATACTGGAGTGGGTTGCCATGTCCTTCTCCAATGCATGAAAGAGAAAAGTGAAAGTGAAGTCGCTCAGTCTGTCCGACTGTTAGCGACCCCATGGACTGCGGCCCACCAGGCTACTCCGTCCATTGGATTTTCCAGGCAAGAGTACTGGGGTGGGATGCCATTGCCTGTGTCCTAAAGACAACTTCTTACTCATCATGCCTTACTTCCCTACTGGAAATTAATTCCAGATACTCTCTCCCCCAGGGAGTTGAAATGAAATAAATGAAGCCACGTGTATTGTAGGTATAAAAGTGTGTATGTGTCTCAAAATGCTATCGCTTAAAATGTGTCTACTTTTTAATGCTTTTGAATTGTTTCACACACCAAAATAAATAAATTAATTAAAAGGTTTACAAAATTGTAACTGAAGCTCACAGTTTCAAAACCAAGCTAAAAATCATGATAGTTTTTCACAGAAGGAGGATTAGGCAAACTTTGGCAGCAGATGACTTCACAAGATGTGAAGAAGTTAGGACTCTTCAAAGGACTGCTTTTTTATGTTCCTTAGTGTGATGTACCTCACAAATGAGTTTTTTTTTTAACAAAAGCACCTGCTGATCTCATTTCTGATCTCTAGGTCTCCTCTGAGAGAACCCTATGTCTCATCTCCAACAAGATGGAACTAGCCCATCTCTATCTTAGAAACTCAATGAGATTAAGTTTTATATCCCCAGCTTTGAGCAGATGACCTTTGTCCTTGGTTCGGTCTTTAAGGACATTTTCTTGGAGGATGATATCTGATGACTGGTTCCCCTAAGATTGCTGGAGTTATGGAATTTCAGTTGATGGATGGCTTGTCGTTTTAGTCCCTTTATTATCTTTTTAGACCAATGTGGATGACAAAAATGTATTTCCCAATCTTCTAAGGCACAGAGCTGCTCTACAGGATTAGAGCTCAGTCAGACCTCACCCTAGTCCACCTGAATCAGAACGGAATCAGTATTTTAACAAAGTTCCCTAGGCAATGGTAATCTCTAGTCAAGGACTAGAACCACTGGACTAGACCAGCCTCTTCAAAATGTCTGAGCACTAGGATTTTGTCCTCCTGACATACCACATACTTCAGTGAAATACCTGAGATCCTGTGTGCAAAGCAAGTGTTTCAACAATTTAACTTTGCCGATCTTGTGGGAGTGAGGCTTTCCCTGTGAGACTTCTGAGTGTATCCTCATTGGAAGTGAGTCATAGATTTGGTTCAATCACTTGCTCATCAAAGTACATTTGGCTTGAAGTACCCTTACATTGGGGCACAGTGGTAAAGAATTGCCTGCCAATCCAGGAGACGCAAGATACGTGAGTTTAAAGCCTGGGCCAGAAGATCCCCTGGAGAAGGAAGTGGCAAGCTGCTCCAGTATTCTTGCCTGGGAAATCCCATGGACAGAGGAGCCTGGAGGGCTATAGTCCATGGGTTTGCAAAGAGTCAGACACAACTGAGCACGCATGCACACACACACGCACACACCCTTACATCATTAACTCTCTTTTTAAACTGACAAATTTTGTGCTGCTGTTTTTGGCAAAAGTCAGATTGAAAGAACTCTCTCTCATTCAAACATCTACATACACGTATACACAACCACCACCACCCCCCCCACACACACACATAGGCTTACTTTTCTCAGTTGTTTTCTGATAACTAGTTATCGGAATACTATAAACATGAGAAATGGAATATTTCTGGCCATATCAGTAAACAGAGGCTGTCGCAGTCATTCAAGACTGCAGTCCTCCAGTGTGAGCAGGCAAGCCCTGAGGACACGTAGGAAGGAAAAGAACCATCTACCCAGCTACCAGACTGCAGCCACTCCCCATGGTGAGCCCTGAGGGGACTCAGGATGGGATGCACAGGATCCTGACCCTAGACAGCTGAGGTGCATATCAAAGGAATGGCTGCTGTGAGCCCAGACTCTTGAATCTTCCCACACATAGAAAAGTGCTATATTCCTTGAGATAACTTATTTTAACTGATGATAATCTTTTGCTGCTATGCCAGCTGGATTGTGGAGGAACCAGAGGTCAAATTGCCAACATCCCTTGGATCATAGAAAAAGCGAGAGAATTCCAGAAAAATGTCTACTTCTTCTGCATTCACTATGCTAAAGCCTTTCACTATGTGGATCACAATGAAGTGTGGAAAATGCTTAAAGAGATGGGAATACCAGACCACCTTACTTGCCTCCTGAGAAACCTGTATGCAGGTCAAGAAGCAACAGCTAAAACCAGACATGAAACAACAGACCAGTTCTAAATTGGGAAAGGAGTACATCAAGGCTGTATATTGTCACCCTTCTTATTTAACTTATATGCAGAGTATATCATGCAAAATGCTGGGCTGGATGAAGCACAAGCTGGAATCAAGATTACCAGAAGAAATATCAATAACTTCAGATATGCAGATGATACCACCCTTATGGCAGAAAGTGAAGAAGAACTAAAGAGCCTTTTGATGAAAGTGAAAGAGAAGAGTGAAAAAGTTGGCTTAAAACTCAACATTCAAAAAAAAATAAGATTATGGCATCTTGTCCTATTACTTAATGGCAAATAGATGGGGAAACAATGGAAACAGTGACACTTTATTTTCTTGGGCTCCAAAGTCACTGCCACAAAATTAAAAGAGGCTTGCTCCTTGGAAGAAAAGCTATGACCAACCTAGACAGTGTACTAAAAAGCAGAGACATTACTTAGCCAACAACATCTAGTCAAAGCTATGGTTTTTCCAGTAGTCACATATGGATGTGAGAGTTGGACCATAAAGGCGGCTGAATGCCAAAGAATTGATGGTTTTGAGCTGTGGTGTTGGAGAAGACTCTTGAGAATCCCTTGGACTGCAAGGAGATCAAACCAGTCAAACCTAAAGGAAGTCAATCTGAATATTCATTAGGAGGAGTGATGCTGAAGCTGAAGTTCCAATACTTTGGCCACCTGATGTGAGGAACCAAGTCATTGGAAAAGACTCCGATGCTGGGAAAGACTGAAGGCAGGAGGAGAAGCGGGTGACAGACGATGAGACGGTTGGATGGCTTCACCGACTCAATGGACGTAAGTTTGAGCAAGCTCCGGGAGATGGTGAAGGACAGGGAAGCCAGGCATGCTGTAGTCCATGGGGCTGCAAAGAGTTGGACATGGCTAAGCAACTGAACAACAACAACAATCTTTTGATGTTCCTAAGTACCTGCCCTTTGCTGCAAAACTACTATATAACCTGGCTCCTCCCCTCACCTCCTGGAAAGTTTCTCAGAGCTATCTGAAATGCTGCCGCTGGGGCTTCAGTCCTTGTTTTGCCTCAAATAAAACTTAACTTGCAACTCTCACATTGAATTACTTTTTTATTTTTAACACATTTGCTTGGAGTAATAGATAGGCTTTCCATGTGGAATAGTCTAAATTCTATCAGTTATAAGAAAATGTAACTGAGCATTTTGGCTGACTTTGGGCTGGGACTTGATTCTTCTTCCAGTAAGTAGATTTGAGCAACACCTTCTTACCACCTAAGTCCATCCTCTGATAGATGTGCTGCTAAAGGACAACCCAGGGCAAAAGCAAGTCAACCTACATCCCTACTGATGTTTTGTATATACATATGAAGTGTACAAATTCCCTGGTAAACATTAATAATAAATGCTTAATAAAGACTTGGTTGAATGAATGTATGGGATACTTGAGTCAATGAGCAGAGGGGGCTGCTGGGAGACAGGATGGGCAACTGAATATAGTCATATTGTATGCATGAACAATGGCCGACTTCCCTGGTTGTCTAGTGGTTAAAAATCCACCTGCCAATGCAGGAGACATAGGTTCAGTCCCTAGTCCAGGAAGACCCCACATGCTGCAGGACAACAAACCCTGTGCCCCAAACTACTGAAATCTTAGAGCCTGTGCTTCACAGCAAGAGAAGCCACCGTAACAAGAAGCCCGCGCAGCGCAACTAGAGAGTAGCCCCTAGTCCCCGCAGCTAGAGAAGGCCAGCATGCAGCAAAAGACCTAGCGCAGCCAAAAATAGATTAACCACGCCAACAGCAGCACACAATGCGACCACTGAGAGGGATTCTGTCATAGGGTAAAGAGGAGCTTGGTACAGCAAGCCAGTCTCAGCTGAGGGTTGAAAGGAAGTGATGATTTTGACCCTACGGTGACAATAACACGTGTGTGGTGGTGCCAGAGCCACGCTGGCCTAAACTTCCGAGGAGAGGTGCCTTGCCCTGAGAACAAAGCCTGCAGGCATGAGCAGAACTAAGTATATACATTCCCAGGCCCCAGGACCCTTCTCTGGGCCCCTCCTCTGAGAAAAACACCAGAGGGTCCTATGCCCTTCCTTTTAAGGAACATAACCGATGGAGAAAGTTCTAGATCATCAGGAATGAACAAGACGGCACAGCTGAGCGCTGTAGCTCCAGACGCACGGTTGGTCGCTGAGACCCCAGCTCCTCTAGCCGGGACGGCCTTCTTTACCAGAACTGTGGACACATACAAAGGGGCTCGGGATCCCCAGAAACACTTGGTCTATACAGCCTCCTGACTGTGCCACAGGATTCATTTCCCTCATCTTCCTCTTAGTTCTAGAACCCCCCAAGTTTCAGTTTACAGCACATAAGTATATGGCTTCTGTTTGTGGTATATATGCAGCTTTTGTTGTTATGAAAATGAAAAAAGAGGAATGAGTTTTTCTTTTCCCTTTTCTGAGAACAAAGAAGAAAAAGAGAACAGTGAGCAGGCCTGAACAGTCTTCGTTTTTCACTTTAATTGCTCCTAAGTCTGCATGTCTGTGACTAAGTCTGCTTTTTTGGCCCCTAACTCGACAAGAGCTATAATTCACATTTTCTCCTGTTAGTTCTATGTTAAATGCATCCCCTAGCTGGCGTTTTACCCTTACAACACTTCCCCTTGTAGTTACATATCAGAAAGTAGGCCGCAGGGCCACCGAGCTGCTAGACTCAATTACTGGGTTACTGACTCCAGTTTATGGGTGTCTTTGAAACAATGCAAGAGGAAGAAATCAAGATCCTATTACCTCATTACCTTTGTTCCTCGTTACCAACTCCTGACTCCGAGCCCTTGCCTTATATAAGCCCCTAGACTCCCCATGGAGAGGGGGCGCAGTGCCTGAGGTATAAGCCTACTCTCTTCCTCTCTCCACTAGCTGAGAACAAAAGCCCCCTTTCTATTTCCCCCAAACTCTCTCTCCATGTATTTCATTCGGCTTCAGCGGACAGAGAAGGCCAAGATTTTGGCCAGCAACAGTTTCTGTTATTTAATGAAAAATTTTAATTCTCCATATTATTCCAGTTTACACCAGAATCCCGACCACAGTACCAGACCAGGGATTTTACTGATATTCTATAAGGCAAAGCTAGAGGGGAATGTACAAGAGAAATTTGGGGGGAAAAATACACGTGTAAATAAACAGGACTCCAGAGACCAAGTGGAACATGAGATCAAGTGGAAGAGAGGCCGGTGTCTGTTTTTTCGTAACATCACCCCAGTTTTTAGTGGACAATGAGCAATGTCCCACAATTCAACTCAGTCTTGATACTATCAACCTGAAGATAGCATGAGATTACATCGGTTAAGGGCTCAGGCCTACAAGACTGCTCCTCCCCAACATATACACACACACTTTAGATGCCAGTCTCAAATCCAGGTTGTCACTTGCTCTCACCCACCTGTGATAGGTCAGAGGTTCCCACAATTCCCTCCTCAGGTTCTATTAACTTCCTAGAGTAGCTCACAGAACTCAGAGAAACGTCTACTAATGGATCATGGATGAGATGGTTGGATGGCATCACCGATTCAATGGACATGTTTGAGGAAACTCTGGGAGATAGTGAAGGACAGGGGAGCCTGGTGTGCTGCAGTCCATGGGGTCGCAAAGAGTCGGACACGACTGAGTGACTGAACAATATGATAGAAGGACAAAATTCAGGAACAACAAGATGGAAGAAATGAGTAGAGCAAGGCATAGAGAAAGGGGGCGGAGCTTTCATGCTCTCTCTAGGTGAGCCTCTCCCCCCAAATCTTCCAATGTTCACCAACCTGGAAGCTCTACAAACTCTGTCCTTTTGAGTGTTTATGGAGGCATGACTGATTACATCGTTGGCCACTGGTAACTGAACTAAATTCCCAGCCCCTCTCCTCTCCAGACCTGGGGATGGGACTAAAAGGTTCAACCCTCTCATCACCTCATCACCCTGTGGATTCCCCTGGCAACCAGCCCCCATTTTTGGAGACAGAGGTTTTCCAAGAACTATCCTTAACATAACAAAGGCATCTTTATCACCCTCGTTACTAAGGAAATTCCAAGCATTTTAGCTCTGCGCCAGCAATGGGACAAAGACTAAATATACATTTCTCATTATAAATCATAATGTCACAATGTCATGAAAAGAATTATTTTAATGAGAGAGGATAAGGGACTGTTTCCTTAAGTTATTAATAGTATGTGAAAGTACATAAATTTTAAGAGCACAGTCTGAAAAACTTTATATATGTAGAGTCTCATGTAACCACCAACCACATCACAGTATGGAATATTTTCAGCACCTAGGTTTTTTTGTGTCCTCTCCACGTTGATTTCCCAAAGGGTAACCATTATTTTAATGTATCATCATAGACTAGTTTTGCCTATTTTAACCTTTATATGGTTAAATGTAGTTAATGAATGGATGAATGAAATAGAAAATGGAGCACTAAAACAGATTCATATACTAGTAAAAGCATATGTTTTAGGTAACTGAGTTCAAGGCTTAGTTCCTTGATTAACTGCATATGTAACTTTAGTCACAGATCAAGAAGGGACTGTAAAGTTCATCCTACTTGTTGAAATGAATCTAGCTGGAAAATAAAGGTACCAAACTAGAGGTGCCTATGATTTCATAAAGAGTTATGGCCTTATGGCTGTGATGTGAATGCCACAGCTTATGCATGACAGGGTGTACATGTGGGAAAGAAGTTCTCCTTACATGCCCTGTTCCTTTCATGGTGGGGATGGGTGGGAGGGAATCTTTCCCAGAAGCCTCCTATAATTTCGCTTTTATCTCATTGGCCACAATTGAGTCACATGGCCAAGTCTGACTGCAAAGTTGGCTAGATCGTGAAGACCGGCTATTTTCAACCTCTATATGGAGACAGGCAAGGAAGAAGACTGGGAATGGCTGTCGACAGTCTGCCACAAGTCAGCTCACTGGTTTTCATGATGATGAAGATGAGTCCAGAGAAGTGACTTACAGCAATTTAGTTAGGGCCAGAATCAAAACTAGAACTCATACCTTCTCAGTGTGCAGTTCTGAGCATCCCCTAGTAGCCATAGTGCTTCTTCAAAGGTACCATTCTGGGACTTCTCTCATGGCCCAGTGGCTAGGAATCTGCATGCCAAGGCAGGGGACACACATTCAACCTCTGGTCCAGGAAGATCCTATGTTTCACGGAGCAACTAAGCCCATGTACCACAACTATTGAGCCTACATGCCTAGAATCTGTAAGCCACAACAAAAGAAGTCACCACAATGAGAAGGCCCCACTCATCACAACTAGAGAAAGCCTGAGCAAAGCAACAAGGATCCAGTGCAGCCAAATATAAAAATAATTTTAAAATAGTGAAAGTGAAGTCACTCAGTTGTGTCCAACTCTTTGCGACCCATGGATGGAGAAAAACTAAGCCCATGTACCACAACTATTGAGCCTACATGCCTAGAATCTGTAAGCCACAACAAAAGAAGTCACCACAATGAGAAGGCCCCACTCATCACAACTAGAGAAAGCCTGAGCAAAGCAACAAGGATCCAGTGCAGCCAAATATAAAAATAATTTTAAAATAGTGAAAGTGAAGTCACTCAGTTGTGTCCAACTCTTTGCGACCCATGGATGGAGAAGCCTGTTAGGCTACAGTCCATGGGATTTTCCAGGCAAGAGTACTGGAGTGGGTTGCCATTTCCTTCTCCAGGGGATCTTCCCAACCCAGGGATCGAACCTGGGTCTCCCACATTGCCAGCAGACGCTTTATCCTCTGAGCCACCAGGGAAGCCTTTATTTAAAAATAAGTTATTTATTTTTTAAAAAAGGTATCATATCTTCAGCTCTGAGATAAGGGGGTTGACTAGAAGCAATTAATTCAGAAATGTATAAATGGGCATCAATTGAGCACTTAATATAATCCAAATAATGAGTGAAGTACAGGAGATCAAAAGATAATAGTTTCTTCCCTCAAAATCTGAATGATGTTAATATTTTACATTCATAGATAACAATTATAATTTCAAAGCAATAAAGTGAATCAATTATCCATTCTGAGAAAAGGTTTAGAAGGTACATATAAATCAGAAAATATTGCTACTAACTTACAATATTATCTAAGGCAGGGGTTAACAAACTATAGCCTGTGGACCAAATCCAGCCCACTGTTTGGATATAAATGAAGTTTTATTGGAACACAGCCATACCCATTCGTATACATTTATTCTATGACTGCCTTCCTAATACAGTGGCATATCTGAGCAGTTGCAACAGAATCCAATAGTTGAGATGGAAACCATAGATTGCAAAGTCTAAAATATTCACTATCTGGCCCTTTACAGAAAATGTTTGCCAATCCCTTTAAGGGGGAAAGGAAGAATGCTTATATAAAATAATAGATGGCTCTTGTTTATCTCATCATGTCCTCCAAATGTTTTACTGACATTTGACTCTCTGGTTTTTGGCTTCCTACCAATTCAGCAGATTGGACATCAACATCAGTAATATAAGACTTTGATTTCTTGTGCCACTGCTACTTTGAAAACATTCAAAGAATGCTTCAGTTAGCAGACGAGTTATTTTTGTTTCAGAGAGCAGTTATTCACTCTGTTCAAGATGATGAAGATTTGATTTGGTTGGCTTAAATGACATTTTTGGAGAACTTGAATTTATCAGCGCATATGTAAGTATATTGTGAGGCAAGTCAAATTCAGCCGACTCCAGTCTGTTTCCTGGCATCGGCCAAGACACCTGGAAGTTCCCCTTCCTCTGGTGGCTGAATATCCACACCTAAATGCTTGTCCGTGTCTCAGATACAGGTTTCAACTTCAACTCAGCCCTTCTCTCCACACTGTTTATAGTATCCCCCACCTAACCAGATGTTCCACAGGCTGGGGTTCTCATTCTGACTTCACCACTCTTGGAATTTGGGCCCACTTTTCAAATTTTCTCAAGCTTCAGTTTTCTTTTTTGTACAATGGAGAGAATTGTATTCACCTCACTTAGGATTGGTATAAAAATTAAAGGAGACATTGAGTATAAAGTGCTTGGCACACAGCAGATATAAAAAATTACTTCTCCTTGGCACACAGCAGATATAAAAAATTACTTCTCCTTCCACACACTTCTCAAAACATTAGGCTTTAAATCTCGAGAATTCAGCTTTTGCTTCAGGCTTCGAATCTTTTCCAAAAACGTGGCTATCACCTTGCTTCTTCCCTGTGTATGTGCTAAGTCGCTTCAGTCGTGTCCATCTCTTTGAGACCCTGTGGACTGTAGCCTGCCAGGCTCCTCTGTCCATGGGTTTCTCTAGGCAAGAACACTGGAGTGGGTTGCCATGCCGTCTTCCAGGGGATCTTCCCGATGGAGTTCAAACCCGCATTTTCTGCATTGGCAGGCTGCTTCTTTACAACTAGGGCCACCTGGGAAGCTTTTTTCTAAATGGCTGCAATTATCTCCCATCTCTTCTTCTTTGCTCTGATTGCCTGCTTTTTGAGCCATCTTACTACAATTTTGCTTAGCAATCTACATATACAACAAAATAAAACTCCATTCTTAGTTTGCTACATTTTGATCAATTCAATCATGATCTGCCTTCCTCTCCAAGCCCATCTCTGCTCCACCTGGTGTTTCACCTTCCAATCGGCCAGCCCAAGCGTCTTCCAATGGTGGACTCGGGGTCCCAAAGAGCGGAAGAAGAGCTCCAGTGAGCCAGCACTTTTCGAGTCCCTGTTTGTGTCTTTTTCTTATTGCAGTATATTTAACATACCTGCTGTGTCTTCGTTTATGTCTGATTGGATGTAACAAGTTACATGGCCTAGAGTCAGTGTGGATAAAAGAGTATGTATATAAGGAGAGGTTCTTCTTGGTGGGGGAGGGGGCATTACTGTAACAATTAGCCCAGTCACTTCCTGCTTATGTGACACTTGACAAGTCACTTACCTCACTGACACTGTTTCTTAAAGGTGTACAGTGCAGACACCATAAGACCCCTGTAAAGATGAATATTTTTTAATTTCTTACATATATTGTGCCTTACACATAAACCCATTGTTATACGACCTTGCTAGGAACTAAGGAGAACTAAAGAAAAACAAAGGTTGTCAGTAAATATCTGCTGTTTATATAAATGAAATGATTGCCTTGAGAAATGGACTAGTTGTAATATGGTCTTTGTCAGAGATGTTTTCCACTTTAATGACTTTTTTCCTCCTTATTTAGAAGTGTATCTTGAGAGTAGAAAAATAGAGGAAAGTACAGAGGAAAGTAAAATTAACTAAAATCCCGTTTATAAGAGAATCACTCTTAGCGTCCCATCAGATTCCTCTTTAACTTTATTTTCTATGGATTTTTTAAATTTGGATTTCAAGCTTATTAACAGCTTACAAGCAAAGTTGAAACATCTTCTGAAAAGAGAAAACGGGTTTAATTATTTCCACTTTTAAAACTTATTAAGAACATTTGTGTGTCGAAATAAACGCCAACTTACTGACATACCATATAATTTTGTTAATAGGCATCAAGAATGGTGACTGAGAGATTGCCAGGAGACAGAGAAACGTTCACTTGCTTGTTTGGCAGCTAAGAAGAAGTCACAGCCATAAAACTTACAATAACTGACAAGTTATAAATATGCCCTATTTTCCTTCTTTAAAAGAATTCCTCATAATCAAAATCATTTCCTTTGCTTGACTCATCGCAGGCGCCTTCTGCCAAGAGTATCTTCTCCATGCAAGAGTGAAAAAGCAGCTCCACCTTTTTAAAGTTTTTTGTTTTCCACATAGGCTACTATTGTCTAATCTTTCGGCAGTTCCTGGTTTTTCGTGGGTTCCTTATTTATCTCTTGGCCACCCTGATCAATTTCACTGAACTTTTAGCAAGTGTATTGGTATGTCCTTAGGGTCTTTCTCATTCATAACTGTTGCAAATACACATGAGCCACATGAATGCAGTTTAAACTGTCTCAATTTATCAGATTTCTACTTCATTAGTGGGACTTTACGCATGGTTAAAAAAAAAATATGGGCAAACAGAAAGAACTTTACCCTAATTACAAACCCATCGTTGATCTAGTGACCTGCTACTAATCTAACAAGGATGATTTCAGAGGTATTACATTTATTACCAATATGCTGGAAGGGAGGAAGGGAGGAGGAAAGGAGGAAGGATTAGTAAATAATGTCTAATTTCGCTATGGTGAAGAATTAAGTCATCTTTCCATGTCTATGTCAATACGCATCTTTTTGGAATGAATTTTCAAAGGTAACCAAGTAAGCTTTAGAACTACTCGGTTTCAAAATCACGATCATGGTTGAATGGGTTGAGGGAGTTCAGGTAGCCTAAGGGGTAAGTTCAAATAATTGATTTTAGAAGAGTTGGAAAAAATGTTTTTGGCCAACCATATAGATTATTTGGCTGGGACAAGGCTGGGCATACGCTTTCACCAAGACATCTGTTGAGTAGTGACCAATCTCTATCTGAAGTTAATCGATCTCACCCATCATGCAATCAGTGAATAAATGAGGAGCACCATCAAAAGGTGGGGCTTCCCTGGTGGCTCAGAGGGTCAAGAATCTGCCTGCAATGCAGGAGATACAGGTTCAATCCCTGGGTCGGGAAGGAAACAGCAACCCACTCCAGTACTCTTGCCTGGAGAATCCCCATGGGCAGAGGAGCCTGGCAGGCTGCAATCCATGGGGTCACAGTTGCCACTGAGTGACTAAGCTCATACACATGGCCAAAAGTTGTTCTGCACTGTTTCCTTTTCAAAAGGTAGTTTCAAGTGAAACCCTGTCAAAATGGTGAAGTCACTCGAGGCTAATCCCTTCCTCCAAGGTTTACTCCCATCCCAGATGTGCCTGCTTTGTTTCACTCTCTGGAGCCTTTAGGCAGTTATTTCATATTTTGTTCAAGTTGTTAGTTCTCTTTGCTGAGTCACTTTATTAGGAGCCTCCTTGGCCACCCAGGAAATGGAATTCCAGGTGAATCACATTTAGCTCAGAGAACATGACCGGTATGGTACTGATTCTTTGGCCTCTGTTTGATACCTCTTTCATGGACCAATTTTCCCAAACCATGTGTTTGAAAAGAATATGTAATTCTGCCACTATTGGGTGCAGTGTTTCTTTCAGGTCAAATGGGATTGTGTACTTCAAATTGTCCATGGCCTTAATGGTCTTTATCTTTGTGATATAGTAAATCAGAAGAGTACATTAATATTTTCCACTATGATTGTGGATTTGTCTACTTATCCTTGTATTTCTATCAATTTTGACTATATATTTGCAGTCTGTATTAAGTGCATAACATTTTTAGTTGTTTTGACTTCCCTGGCATATTGAAACTTTTATCATAATCATCATTTTAAAAAGTCTTTGGAAAGAAAATTTTAAGGGAGGGTAGAAAAAAAAAAAAACGTCTTTGGGGCTTACCTCATACTCCATTGGTTAGGAATCCACCTTGCAATTCAAGGGACACTGGTTCAGTCCCTGTCTTGGGAAGCTCCCACATGCCAAGAGGCAACTAAACCAGTGAACAACTAATGAACCCCTCACATTCTAGAGCCTGTGCCCCACAGCAAGAGAAGCCACCACAATGAGGAGCCTGCACCCAGAGACTGGAGAGTAACCCCCACTCGCTGCGACTGGAGAGAGCTCGGTGCAGCATGAAGGCCCAGCACAGCCCCCCAAAAAGAGGCTCCACAGAGGTTCTGTGCAGTGTAATTGTATTCTGTGCTCTGTCTAGATCTCTTGGTTCACAGCTGTATTATAGACTTGATTTAGAGAACATTTATCATCTATCTCATCTGAACAATGACCGTCTTTAAGGACATGCTCCTTCCTCACTTCATCCAGTTTCTGGAACTGCAGACCATAGTCTCTCTGTCCCCTTGTCCACAGTATGTAGTCTGAGAAGTAAGCAAATGGCCCCAGCTGGGCCAAGGTTCTTCCCGACTTTTCTGGATCATTAGCTAGACAGAAAGTTTTCCTTCTTCAGTAGTCAGAAAACTACTGAGATGGGTGCCCAGGATTTCCAGGTGAGGTACTCCTTCTGGAAAATTCTCTCTGCCATGGAAGAGAATGAGACCAGCAGTGAGAGAGCAGCAGAGATAACAGAGAGAGAGAGAGAGAGTGTGTGTGTGTGTGTGTCTCTGTGTGTGTGTGTCTGTGTGTGTGCATGTGCTTGTGTTGGTAAGACTGGGAATGGGGGTAGACACCATTCGTGCCTGTCTAGCTCCACTGCTGGGGGCTTATGTGAGATGGTAAATTGCTACTTCACCCTTTCCCCACAAGGCAGTCTATGTGTCCGTTGCAATGGATGCTGCTGCTGCTAAGTCACTTCAGTCATATCCGACTCTGTGTGACCCCATAGACGGCAGCCCACCAGGCTCCCCCGTCCCTGGGATTCTCCAGGCAAGAATACTGGAGTGGGTTGCCATTTCCTTCTCCAATGCATGAAAGAGAAAAGTGAAAGTGAAGTCGCTCAGTCTGTCTGACTGTTAGCGACCCCATGGACTGCAGCCCACCAGGCTACTCCGTCCATTGGATTTTCCAGGCAAGAGTACTGGGGTGGGGTGCCATTGCCTTCCCTGTGCAATGGATGAACACCTTCATTAAGTACTTTAAAAGGGTACTATGAAATTCTGGCCAGAGAAGACAGTGTCGTAACCAATAGCCATCTTCATCATAAGTTCTAAAACTTCATAGCAAGGAAAGGAGTGCTTTTCTGTTTAATAATAAAAGTATTCATACTTACAGGAATGCAGTGATAAAATCTTCAAGAGACTTCCCTGGTGGTCCAGTGGTTAAGACTCCCCACTCCCCTATGCAGGGGGCCCAGGTTTGATCCCTGGTCAGGGAACCAGATCCTGCATGCTCCAAGTAAAATGCCTCATGCCATAACTGGAAAAAAAAGAAAAAATCCTGCATGCCGCAACTAAGACCCAGCACAGCCAAATAAATAAATAAATATTTTTTTAAATCTTTAAAATATGTAGAGCTTCCCTGGAGGCTCAGGGGTAGGGAGTCCACCTGCCAATGCAGGAGACACAGGTTCAAAAAAAAAAAAAATTTTTTAATGCTCAATATACCTGAATAATTTGTACTTTTGGACTATACCAGGCAATGACTTGAAGGAAAACATATTGATTTAATCAAGAAGATAGAACTAATTTTAAAAATAATAATTATGATTTTATGTAGGTGGTAAAGCAATGATGTTATTTATAAACACAAAAGCCACACAAAAGTAGAGAAGTGAAGTCTGGAAGCACTAAAGTCTTCATATGAAACAGGGTTTTGCATAAACAAACTAATCAAAAAAAGGCCAAAGTTTAATTTACTGGTAACATAAATTTTTTTTACCATATGCAAAAAATAATCAAGAAAATGCCCTTTGAAACCAAATTGCATGTTTCAAAAAGGACAAATCTATTGAGTAAGATCAGAATCACTAATTTTAAGCTATATTCAATTGTCACAGATACAGATAGATACTTCTCACAACATAAATATTGCATAATCAATACTACTTTATGTAAAACCTATTCAGCACATTAAATAAACTCCATAATATGCCATTTTTTTTAAGTAATTAATCTCTCCAGCATGCAATATTTAATTCAAGAATAATTCACTGAAGGAAATACACAAAACTTGTTGGTAAATTTCTGATTGAAAAAAGCATTTTTATTAACTCAGTTTGAATATCTTAATGATTCTTGCTTATAATCACATTCTGCCTGCCCTTTATCTCCCTGTCTTCTATTTTATCTCAAAGAAAGAGAAATGAGATAAAGAGAAGCAAGTTGCTGGACTAGACCTATACCGGAATATTGCTTCACACTTAGTCAAATGCAAGACCTAGAGTGCTTCTAAATGTGGTCACTTTCTTCCATTCAGTTTTTGCTGTAGGAGTAATATTACATAAACAGAAAACACTAATACATATATATACACACACACACACACACACTTTATGTAATACATATTTATTTAAAGCAATACCTGACATGTTATTCAAATCTTGGTTGTGTGAAATGAATCAAACTTTTGACAGTGACTATACTGTGGTTCATACTATTGGGTAAGAATATGCCCTAAAAGTAATATTCCGTAACTAACAAGCAAGCTCATTTCCTAGGAGAGATCAGTTAGCAGCTTCTAGCTAACCCTACTTGTGAATTGCCATTCATAGCATTAAGATCACTAAGAAAGCAAATTTTAGTATAGAGGACACCAATTATTTTTCAGCTTAAGTTCCCTTTTCCAAAACTGCCCATGTATTTCTGTCATGGAAGGATAAAGAGAAAATCATCAAAGGCTGTGGGGACTTCCCTGGTAGTCTAGTGGCTAAGATTCTGTGCTCCCAATGCAGGGGGCTGGGTTCAATCCCTGGTCAAGGAGCTAGATCCCACATGCTGCAATTAAAGATCCCGCATGCCACAACTAAGGCCCAACCCGGCCAAATAAGTGAATAATAAACATTTGAAAGAACTAAAAAGGCTGTGAAAATCAACAATATTTGCATTTACCAAGATAGGTTAGGTTATGCTGTGATAACAACCCTCTAATCTCAGTGGCTAGACACAATAAAGCTTATTTCTGGCCTCTGCTCAAAATGGTCATCTCACTGAGGTAGGCACTTGGATCTACAATCACTGCAGCAGCAGAAGAGTGTTGTGGTGTCTACCACTGACCATTTAATGGTACCTCCATGTGCAACCGTGTCCAACTCTTTGAGACCCCACGGACTGTAGCCCACCAGGCTCCTCTCTCCCTGGGATTCTCCAGGCAAGAATACTGGAGTGAGTTGCCATTTCCTCCTCCAGGGGATCTTCCCGACCCGGGGACTGAACCTGTGGCTCCTGCATTGGCAGGCGGATTCTTTACCACTGAGCCACCTGGAAAGCCCAAGCATTGTAACATCTAAAACTAGGGCAGCTGTGGGCATCTCAATTAGTACCCTGTGACTTAGATCAATTTGTATCCTGTGAATTAGAAGCAGTGACAGAAGAATACTCTGCCTGCAGAGAGACGACCAAGTGGCAAGGACCTGACGGTGATCTAGCTCTTAGTTATAACATAACCCTGAGGCTGACAAACCTTCCTGTCTTTGGGGTCCAAGATAAACCTGAAGGTCCAGCCAATAAATGCCTTTTTTCTCCTTTGGCTGAAGCTAGTTTCTGTTGTTCAGAAACAAAAGCTTTACTACTAAGTAAAGTGAACTGCTTCCCTAGGTTCAGGCTTGTGCGTTATTGAGGTACATACTGCCGTCTCAATTCAAAGGAAATAAAGCACATGCTGATATAGATACCTTCTCTTCTAAATTCTCTTACCACATGCTCTTGTACATGATGAGTTTTTTTCCCCTCAATCTCAGAGACTAAAGCTTTCTTTACTGATGCCCTAATTAGAACAGTAACTCAATGTGTCAAAGTGTTTAGCATTTTAGGCATTATGCTAAACACTGTGCAGTTAAAGGAAGTGTGGCTTAGTTAAGTATAATGTCCAATGTCACAGGACTAGATAGCAGCACAGGTGATCTTGACACTATCTGTCAGACCCCAGAGCTTCTGCTTCTAACGGTTCTCAAAATCTCAACCTAAGCTAAACATCTATATCTCAAAACCATGAAAACAGATACATGTACATTTTTCCCAATAAGATTTATGTTTTATTAAGGAATCCTAAGAGCATCGCCATGACACAAGATGTTCCTCTTTTTTGTCCCTCACTTTCAATAAAGAATTGGACATCTATCCATGAACCAAGAATTGGGCATCTATCCATAAACTTCCCGGGTGGCTCAGATGGTAAAGCGTCTGCCTACAATGCGGGAGACCCAGGTTGGATCCCTGGGTTGGGAAGATCCTCTGGAGAAGGCAATGGCAACCCACTCTAGTACTCTTGCCTGGAAAATCCCATGGAGGGAGGAGTGTGATAGGCTACAGTCCATGGGGTTGCAAAGAGTGGGACACGACTGAGCGACTTTACTCACTCCATGAACCAAAGCGCCTTTGCAGGAGTTGTGGGATCCAGCATGACACACCAAGGGACTTGCCAACCTGTGCATCAGGCAGCAGGCAGAAAGACCAGTACACGCTGTTGAACTGGTAGAACAGCAACCTGTCCCATATCATCTCATGACAGTCAAGAAAAAACTTGCAAAGTGCTGAAACTGGGCAGGTACCCATGGACAAGACAGAAATTGCAGAAGATGGCAACCCACTCCAGTGTTTTTGCCTGGAGAATCCCAGGGACAGGGGAGCCTGGTGGGCTGCCATCTATGGGGTCGCACAGAGTCGGACACGACTGAAGCGACTTAGCAGCAGCAGCAGCAGAAGGCTTCCCAAAGGGAGATTCTAGCATGCCATTGGAGTAAAAATATACGGCATGTATTTTTGCAACATGTAACTATATGTAATATGTGAATGGGTTTGGACACAGGGGCAACAGTAAGAACTTTACCTGTGCTGTCCTTCATCCCTCAAGGGGATGAACAAGCAGTGGGCCTCCACCTCTCTAGTAGAGAAAAACTAGAGCGGGAAATGAGTGTTGACTTCTCCAGTTGTACCCAATGCAGCTGGAGAAACCCATTTTTCTCTAGCAGCACCCAGAGTACAGAGATCGGACCTCCACGGCTGGCAGGAGCAAAGAGAACAAGCAAAAAGGCAGACAAGAATACCGTATCAAAGGGCATTAAACGGACATGGTTCCTACTGGATTCACTTGGCAGGAAATCTACCTGCAAGCCTCTCGGAGTAGCACACCTGGGGACCTACCTACCTACCAGGTCCCTGGGCACCCTCAATTTCCTGAATGCTAGAGACACACCGCCTGCCACGCTGCAGCTGGTTGCCTGTGCACACTGCCCAGCACAGCAGTGACAGCTAGCTCTAGACAGTGAGTTCAGAAAACAGGCCAGGGTCTACTGGCCAGGAAGACATCAGAAACGTGAGCTATAGTGCCACCTTCTGGAAATGAGGTGACCAGCAGCCAGCCTGACGAGTTGTAAGACTAAGTCATAAAAGTTCAGGGATTCGGCCACAAGAGGGAGCAAGAGAGTGGAGCAGGTGTACCCATACAGACGCGGAGAAAACCCCAGATAACAGCACTAACAACAGGAATACTCTATTTGAAAGCAACTGTTGCTGCTGCTGCTAAGTCGCTTCAGTCGTATCCGACTCTGTGCGACCCCATAGATGGCAGCCCACCAGGCTCCCCCGTCCCTGGGATTCTCCAGGCAAGAACACTGGAAGGGGTTGCCATTTCCTTCTCCAATGCATGAAAGTGAAAAGTGAAAGCGAAGTCGCTCAGTCTTGCCCAACTCTTAGCGACCCCATGGACTGCAGCCTACCAGGCTCCTCCGTCCATGGGATTTTCCAGGCAAGAGTACTGGAGTGGGGTGCCATTGCCTTCTAGCTTAGATTTAAAGAGGTATCTGCTAGTTCAAATGTGAAAGCAAGCAGTGCAAAACTACCAGCAATATGAAAGACAAAATCAAGGAATCATGTCATCAACAAAAGATACTTCTTCAACAATTAAGCTGTAATGTACAAAATTCTGTGAACTAGATGATAAAGAATTCAAAATAGCTGTTTTGAAGAAACTCAACAAGCTACAAAAAATATCACAGAAAGACAATTCATTGAAATCTCTCACACACACAATCATGATTATCATAGCAAAGGAAATCATCAACAAAATAAAAAGGCAATCTATTGAATGGGAGAAAACATTTGCAAGTTATATATCCTGAAGGAAGCTAATATCCAAAATATATGAAGAACTTATGAGTAAAAAAACAAACAATCGGATTTTTTTAAATGGGCAGAAGATCTAAACACAGTTGACCCTTGAATAACATGCATTTGAACTATGAGGTCCACTAGTATGCAAGTTTCTCTCTCTCAGTAATTATGTGCTATCATATTATTACACGATCCACGATGCAGAACCCGGGATACGGAGAGCTGACTAAACAGTTATTTGCAAATGTGACTGTCAGAGGGTTGGCATCCCAAACCCCTGCTTTGTTCAAGGGTCAACTGTAGGTATTTTTCCAAAGAAGACCTACAGATGTTTACAGAAAGATGTTCAACATCACTACTTATCAGGTAAATGCAAATCAAAACCACAATGAGATATCACCTCACAACCTGTTAGAATAGTTCTTTTCTACAAAAGACAAGAAGTAAGTGTTGGCAAGGATGTGGAGAAAAGGGAACCCCTGTCCACTGTTGGTGGGAATGTAAACAGGTACAGCCACTATGGAAAACAGTATGGCGGTTTCTCAGAAAATTAAAAATAGAACTACCATATAGCCCAGCCATTTCACTTCTGGATAATTATCCGAAGAATATGTAAACTTATTCAAAACCATGTATGTACCCCTATGTTCATTGCAGCATTATTTACAATAGCCAGGCTATGGAAAAACCCAACTGTTCATCAATGTATGAATGGATAAAGATGAGAGGTGTGTGTATGAATAAAAAGAAAACTGTGCCTGTTGGGACAGCATAGCTGGACCTTGATGGTATTATACTAAGTGAAATAAGTCAGAAAAAACCAAATACTGTATGGTTTCACTTTGTGTGGAATACAGAAAAAGGAAAAAACATCTCACAGATACTGAGAACAGATTGGTGGTTACCAGAGAAGAGAGTTCAGGCAAAATAGGTAAATAGGGTCAATTTGTATGGTGATAGACGGCAACTCGAGTTATGGCGGGGATCCCTCTGTAGTGTACGCAAACATTAAATTATGTCTTAGGTCAAGAAAAAATAAGTGTTCAAAATGAGATCTTTACTGAAGAGATAAAATCATTTAAAAGAACTAAGAAAAATTTCTGGAGCTAAAAAAAATCAATGAATGACGTGAAAAATGCAATAGAGAGCACCTGGAATAAAGCAGAGCAAACAGAAGACAGAATAAATGAGATGATAGGAATTTTGAAATAACCCAGTCAGAGAAGAACAAAGAAAAAAGAATGAAAAAGAGAAGAAAGTGTATGTGACTTGTAGGAGTCCAGCAAAGAAGTAAATTAGAATATTTAGGGTTTTACAAAAAGAAGAAAGGGAGAAGGGGGCAGATAGCTTATCTTAAAAAAAAAAAAAAAAAGCTCAAAGTACTCAAACCTGGGATGTGAATTAGACGTCCAAATTCATGAAGCTAATAGATTAATTTATTATCTCAATGCAAAAAGATCTTCTCCAAGACATTAATATTAAACTGTGAAAACTCAAAAACAAAGAGAATCCTAAAAGTAGCCATGGAAAAGAAATTATAATCTACAAAAGGAAGCCCCATTAGGCTATCAATGGGTTTTTCAGCAATACTCTACAGGTCCAGATTAAGTGAAATGACACATCCGAAGAGTTTAATGAAAAAAAAAAAAATCACCAGCCAAGTATATTCCATCCTGAATTTTGAAAGAGAAATGAAGACTTTCTAAGACAAAGAAAAGCTGAGGGAGTTCACCACCACTAGCTCTATCTTGTAAGAAATGTTGAAAGTAGTTCTTCAAGCGGAAATGAAACGACATTCAGTGACATGAAAACATATGAAAGTACACAGCACACTGGCGAAGAAAAATAAGCAGTCAGATGAAAAAACTCAAATTATATAATGCAGCAGTGTGTTAACCACTTAACTACAGTACAGAGACAACAGGAAAACAATCATTATAGCTACCGCAATTTGTTAATGAATATACAATAAAAAGAGGTAAATAATGGCATCAGAAGTAGAAAGGGGGGAGTAAAGGGTGAAGTTTTTGTAGACAATTGAAGTTAGTTGCTATCAGCTTAAAATGGACTGTTTTTTTAATGAGATGTCTAACATAAGCCCCATGGCACAAAGTAAAAATCTAGAATAGATGCACAAAAGATAATCAGAAATAGAGCCACAGAAAAATCACCTACTTACAAAGATACATATAAACAGAGGGGAAAAGAATCAATGGAAATACAAAACAAAAAACAGAAAGATGGCATTAGTAAGTTCTTAGATCTCAACACTGACTCTAAAGGCAAGTGGACTGAATTCACCAAACAAAATGCAGTGACTGAATGCATTAAAAAAAGTCAAGACCCAACCAAATGCTGCCTACGAGAAACTCACTTCAACTTTAAGGACACACACGTAGGCTCAAAGTGAAGGGATAGAAAAAATATATTTCATAAGTGGAAAACGAAAGAAAGCAGAGGTAGTTACACTTGTATCAAACAGTGCATACTTGAAGTCCAAATTGATAACAAGACAAAGTCATGTAATGATAAAGGGATCAGTCATCAAGAAAATATAACAATCATAAATATCTACATATACAACAGAGCAGATAAATATATTAAGAAAATACTAACAGATCTGAATGGATAAATAATATAATAATAGTAGGGGATTTCAGTATCCAACTTTCAGCAATGGATAGGGCATCCAGAAAGAAACCCAAGAAGGAAACACTGGACTTGAACCATATATTAGACCAAATGGACTTAACAGACGTTTGTAAAGTATCCCATCCATTTTTCCATTTTTTTCAAATGCACATGGAAGATTTTCCAGAAGTGATCAAATGATAGTACTCAAAACAGTATAGCAAATTTAAGAAGACTGAAATCATACCAAGTATCTTTCCAACCACAACTATATGAAACTAGAAGTCACAAGAAGAAAGCTGGAAAATCTAGGAATATTAACAACGACTGCGAGAAGGCAATGGCATCCCACTCCAGTACTCTTGCCTGGAGAATCCCATGGACGGAGGAGCCTGGTAGGCTGCAGTCCATGGGGTCATGGAGAGCTGGACACGACTGAGCGACTTCACTTTCACTTTTCACTTTCTTGAATTGGAGAAGGAAGTGGCAACCCATTCCAGTGTTCTTGCCTGGAGAATCCCAGGGACGGCGGAGCCTGGTGGGCTGCCGTCTATGGGGTCACACAGAGTCGGACACGACTGAAGCGACTTAGCAGCAGCAGCTCAACAACCTTGGGTTAAAAAAGCAATTTTTAAAAATCTCTCAAATGAAAACAGAAATATAACATATCAAAACCTATAGGATGCTAAAAAAAAGCAGTTTTGAAAGTTTATAGTGATAAATACATATATTACAAAAACAGATTACAAAACTTTACACCTCAAGGAACTAGAAAAACTAAGCCCAAAGTGAGCAGAAGGAAGAAAGTAAAAATTTGCAAATGGAAATCGAGACCAGAAAAATAGAAAAAAAATAAACTAAGAATGGATTCTTTGAAAAAATAAGCAGAATTGATGAATCTTTAAGTAGACTAAGAAAGTAAGGCAACATCAGAAATCTAAAATATGACACAAATGAACTTCTCTACAAGCAGAAACAGATTGACATGTATAGAGAACAGAGCTGTGGCTGCCAGTGTGGAGGGGGAGGCATGGACTGGAGTCTGGGGTTAGTGGATGCAAACTGCTATGTTTAAAACAGATAACCAACAAGGTCCTACTGTATAGCACAGGGAACTGAATTCACCAAACAAAATGCAGTGACTGAATGCATTAAAAAAAGTCAAGTATTCTGTAATAAACCATAAAGAAAAAGATGAAAAAAAGTATATATGTGTAACTGATTCACTTTGCTGTACAGTAGAAATCAACAAACACTGTAAATCAACTACAATAAAATAGTATTAAAGAATAACATCAGAAATCAAAGAGGAGACATTACAACTGATACTATAGAAATATAAAGAATTATAAGAGACTCCTCTGAATAATTATATGCTGGGAGATTACATAACCTATAAGAAGAAATGGATAAATTCCTAGAAACACACAATCTTATACCAAGACTGGATCATGAAGAAATGGGTAAATTGAACACACCAACTAAGGAGATTGAATCAGTAATGAAAGACGTTCCAACACAGAAAACCTCAGGATCAGATGGCTTTACTGGTGAGTTCTACCAAAATTTGAGAGAAAAATTAATATCAATCTTTCTCAAACTCTTCCATAAAAGCCAAGGAAGAGGGAATACTTCCAAAATTATTTCATCAGGCCAGCATTATCCTGATATCAAAGTCAGGTAAAGGCACTACAACAAAGCTACAGATCAATATCCTGATAAATACAGATGCAAAACCTCTGTAACAGCAAACCAAAATTTATAACACATAAATAAGGATTATATACCACAAACAAGTGGAGTTTACCCCTGGGATGCAAGGCTAGTTCAACATATACAAATCAATTAATATATACCACTTTAATAGAATGAAAGGTAAAAATCACATGATCATTTCATTAAGATGCAGAAAAAGCATCTGATAAAATATAACATCCTTTCATGATTAAAAAAGGAAACTGGGTATATAAAGAACGTGGTGGTGGTAATTTAGTCACTAAGCCATGTCCAACTTTTGTGACCCTATGAACTGTAGCCTGCCAGGCTCCTCCATCCATGGGATTCTCCAGGCAAGAATACTGGAGGGGGTTGCCATTTCCTTCTCCATATAGGAATGTATTTCAATATAATAAAAATCATATGAAACAACACTGCAGCTAACATTGTAATTCAAGGGTGCAAAACTAAAACTTTCCTGTAAGNTGCCAGGCTCCTCCATCCATGGGATTCTCCAGGCAAGAATACTGGAGGGGGTTGCCATTTCCTTCTCCATATAGGAATGTATTTCAATATAATAAAAATCATATGAAACAACACTGCAGCTAACATTGTAATTCAAGGGTGCAAAACTAAAACTTTCCTGTAAGACCAGCAACATAATAAGGGAGCTCATTTTCACCTCTCTCATTGAATGTAGTACTGGAATCAGAGAAATTAGGCAAGACAAAAAAATAAAAGGCATCTAAATCAGAAAGAAAGAAGTCAGTTGTCATGATTTGCAGATGATATAACAGAAAATCCTCAAGACTCAACCAAAATAATGGCTGAAATAAACTGACTCAATAAAGTTGCAGGATAAAAATCAATACACAGAAATCAGTTTTTATACACTAACAGTAAAACATCTGAAAGAGAAACGAAAGTATCCCACTCATAATACAATCAGAAACAGTGCTTAGGAATAGATTTAATCCAGGAGATAAAAGATCTGTATATTGCAAACTATGACATTGAAGACAAAGGAAAATATTCTGAGTTCATACATTAGAAGAATTATTATTAGAATGTCCATACTATTCAAAGCCATCTATAGATTCAGTGCATTTCCTATTAAAATTCCAATGGGATTTTTCGTAGAAATAGAAAAAATTTTTAAATCTGTATAGAACTACAGAATAACCAAAAGGTCAACAATGAAAGCATCACACTTCTTGGTTTCAAACCATACCATAACGCTATAGTGACTTAAACAGTATGGTACTGGTATAAAAACAGACATTTTGAGCACTGGAACAGATTAATCCCCAGAAATAAACTCTTGCATTTACAGTCTAGTAGTATTTGACCAAGGAGCCTAATACACTCAATGGGGAAGCATATTTAACAATGGGGTTGGAAAAACTGGATAACCATGTGCAGAAGAATCAAATAAAAATAGTATATAATATCATTTATATTGAAAATCTAAGGGCACTCCCTGGCACTTCAGTGGTTTGGATTCCAGACTTTCACAGCTGAGGGCCCAGGTTCAATCCCTGGTTGAGGAAATAAGATCCCACAAGCTGCACGGCATGGCCAAAAGAAAAAAAAAAAAAGCCAAACTTGTAAAATGGGAGAGTAGAATGGTGGTTACCAGAGGCTGGGGAGCAGGGGAATTAGGGAGATGTTGTTTAAGGGCACAAACTTGCAAAAAGCATAGAAAAATAAGTTTTGGAGATCTAACACACAGCATAGTAATACAGCCAACAATACTGTATTATAAATCTCAAAGCTGCTGAGAGTTCAGTGCTTAACTGTTCCCACCACAAAAAAAGAACTAGGTGATATTAATAGAGGTGTTAGCTAACACTATGGTGTTAATATCACGTTATATGTAAATGTATTACATCAACACATACATCTTAAACTTATACATGTGTGCTGACTCTTTGCAACCCCATGGACTATAGCCTGCCAGGCTCCTCTGTCCATGGGGGTTCTCCAAGCAAGAATACTGGAATGGATTGCCATACCTTCCCCTCCACATGATCTTCCCAAGCCAGGGATGGAACCCAGGTCTCCAGCATTACAGGCAGATTCTTTACTTTTTGAGCCCAGGTTGTGTCAATCATTTCAATAATAAATTTTTAACATTAAGAAACTATAGAAGTCTACACTTTTTGAAATATTTGCATATGCTCATTAGTATACATAATTCATGTAAATTTTATTTTTGCATTCTAAGGCAGTCCTTGAAAGCATAATACATTTTTTAAAAAGTCTGTGTGGGCCCTGCAGTGACTCATGTTTACTAATGGAGAAGATTCAAAGGAAACAGTCTGCTGGGTAACAGCTTCTGTAGCTAGTATATATTTGCCTTTCATGGAAAACCGAACCTGCACCAGGACCCCAGCTGAAGGCTGAAACTGCTTGCTTAGTATTCTCAAGCAGTACTTGCACTGGTGAATACGGGCAGGGAAAATTTGAGGGGGCCCATCAAAACAGATTGTTTATTTCGTTCTAGTCATGCAGGGAATATTTTCAGAGTGGACAGGGAGTTCTTTGGGGGTCGACACTGGAGTTTCTATTGTTTATCTGCTTTCAAAATACCTTCACCCCACATGATGGTGAGTCATTTTGTGCTGATGCTCAAATACCTAGTCATGAGTTTGAGCAAACTCTGGGAGATGGTGAAGGAAAAGGAAGGCCAGCGGACTGCAATCCACGGGGTCAAAAAGAATCTGACACGACTGAGTGGCAGAACAACAACAAATTTTGTGCTGATGTTCAAGTCCCCAGCACTGGTTGTTCTGAGGCTCAAGTTTATCCTGCCCTTTGCTCCACTTGGTTCAGCAGGGGGCTTCCGGTGACTCTTTCTTTGGCTGAAGCTATATAGTAGTTAGCTTTTACTACTTGACAGACTACTGCACAACTCTGGCTTAGAACCAACATTAATTGAGCTCACGATACTGTGAGTCAGCTGGCTGATGCTGGGCAGCCCGGGTTGATCTCGTCCAGCTGCAAGCACTCTTCAAACCCCTGATGGCCTCAGACTTTTTCAGCTCCCCCTGGCCAAAGCAAGTCACATGATCATCCCAGATTCAAGAGGCAGATAGACTATCCCCTTGTGAAGAGAGAAAAACAATCACGGCCAGGTCTGCAATCCACCACAGTTTGCTTAAACTGATTTCCTATAGCTTGTAATGAACCACTGATGAAAACTTTTAATTTTTTTTTGGCCACATCACATGGCTTGTGGGATCTTAGTTCCCTGACCAGGGAGTGAACCCAGGCCCTCAGCAGTGAAAATGTGGAGTCCTAACCACTGGACTGCTAGGGAATTCCCTATTTTTAATTTTTAAAGTGTTGATATAATGTCTTTATAATCATATCTTATTGGCACAATGATCACACAGCTAATCAGGCAAAATTTACAAGAAATACATTAAGTTGATAAACCAACAGTGACTACAAGCCAATTTTCTGCTGGCATTTTAAACCTTAAAAAATGGGTAATCCCACTTTCAAAGACTTTAGATGGGCTACTTAATGATCTTGGAGACTCACATTGTGTGTATACATATATGCTGAGTCCTGAAACTTCCTTTGTAAGTTTAGTCCATAATATTCCCAAGTACTTTTCTACTAGTAGGCAAGGAGGGAAAGTTCTGGAAACTGCTGCTGTGGCAAACACAATAATGGCTCACACATTCTGTTGCAGAAGAGAGCAGTTCTGATGACTTTGTCACACTTGGTGTATATTTTGCTAGAAATGCTAGAGGTTTCCATTTAAAACCCCTCCCCAAGTGGTAGAAGTGGCTCAGCACATAATGTTGACTCTTCCAGTTCAATAAAAGACTTCTGTATCCTCAGGCAGTGATGAGGCCATCTGGAGCCTGGCATGACCAGGCCAACGGGCAACACTGGTTACTACTCCTTCTCCTCAAGGAACATTAACTAAAATGTCCTTTTAAGGCAAAGCATCTGGACCTATTTATCACCCTTTAACAATGCGAAGGGGGTTGCATCTTAAAAACAGAGCTGCATTAAGATGCTGAGGATACCACGAAAAGAAATTCAACAAGGACAGAAATAACCATCACCATCTCACCTTGCCCAAGACTTAGAACTCAGTGTCTTGGATGGCAAAAACTCCCCATTCTCTGTTTCTGTATTTGAGAGTCTCCTCGACTTTTCAAAATAAGATAAAAAGTTGCCCCTATATTAGATTCTTCAGAAACAGATGTCACTTCATCGACACTGAGCATTTCCTGACCCACTCACACACACATATACACAGAGATCTGATCAAACCTGAATGAATCCTGACTTCTCAGAGGCCTCCTCGTCCAGCCCCTGACCCCCGATTGATGGTTCCTTCCTCAAGGCCAGTACTGAAATCTTAAAGGCTCTTCAGTAGTGCAATAACACCTTAGGTTCCTGTTTAGAAAACTGTTTGAGCCTCAAGACTGGGAGCTAGTTTCTGCTGGGTTAAAGAAGGAACCCCAGACAGAGATGCTTAAAGAAACAATCATTTCATTGCTCATGATCCTGTGAGAAAGGCAAATCACGTGGCCAACCCCTGAGTCTGTGCCCACATGATCCTGTGAGAAAGGCAAATCACGTGGCCAACCCCTGAGTCTGTGCCCATTCAGTTAAGTCGTTCAGTCGTGTCCAACTCTTTGCTACCCCATGAATCACAGCACGCCAGGCCTCCCTGTCCATCACCAACTCCCAGAGTTCACTCAAACTCACATCCATCAAGTCGGTGATGCTTTCCAGCCATCTCATCCTCTGTCGTCCCCTTCTCCTCCTGCCCCCAATCCCTCCCAGCATCAGAGTCTTTTCCAGTGAGTCAACTCTTCGCATGAGGTGGCCAAAGTACTGGAGTTTCAGCTTTAGAATCATTCCTTCCAAAGAAATCCCAGGGCTGATCTCCTTCAGAATGGACTGGTTGGATCTCCTTGCAGTCCAAGAGACTCTCAGGAGTCTTCTCCAACACCACAGTTCAAAAGCATTAATTCTTCATCGCTCAGCTTTCTTTATAGTCCAACTCTCACATCCATACATGACCACTGGAAAAACCATAGCCTTGACTAGATGGACCTTTGTTGGCAAAGTAATGTTTCTGCTTTTCAATATGCTATCTAGGTTGGTCATAACTTTTCTTCCAAGGAGTAAGCATCTTTTAATTTCATGGCTGCAGTCACCATCTGCAGTGATTTTGGAGCCCAAAATAATAAAATCTGACACTGTTTCCACTGTTTCTCCAGCTATTTCCCATGAAGTGATGGGACCAGATGCCATGATCTTCATTTTCTGAATATACCAGTTAAAGGTGTGGCTAAGGGAGGTGGAAACAAACAGGGGACCAGCACTGCAGTTATTTACTGCAGAGGGGTTCATCATTTCACCTGTGAGTTCCTTCAAAACTTGTGGCTGGATTTTCTACGACCCTGGTGACTTTTTTCTTTTGACATATGAGAGACAATGAGGCTTTGTTAGTTGCTCAGTCAGGTTTGACTCTTTGCAACCCCATGGACTGTAGCCTGCCAAGCTCCTCTGTCCATGGAATTCTCCAGGATGAGGAGGATAATCAGGGGATAGGAAAGTATGTCGGGGAAGGCAATGGCACCCCACCCCAGTACTCTTGCCTGGAAAATCCAATGGATGGAGGAGCCTGGTGGGCTGCAGTCCATAGGGTCGCTAACAGTTGGACAGACTGAGTGACTTCACTTTCACTTTTCTCTTTCATGCATTGGAGAAGGAAATGGCAACCCACTCCAGTATTCTTGCC
Organism: Oreotragus oreotragus; assembly: GCA_006410675.1. Classification (NCBI taxonomy): domain Eukaryota; kingdom Metazoa; phylum Chordata; class Mammalia; order Artiodactyla; family Bovidae; genus Oreotragus; species Oreotragus oreotragus. Next base: position 213,017 of record SJYX01018095.1, read on the forward strand.
TGGAGAATCCCAGGGACGGGGGAGCCTGGTGGGCTGCCGTCTATGGGGTCACACAGAGTCGGACATGACTGAAGTGACTTAGCAGCAGCAGCAGCAGCAGCAGCAGGAAAGTATGTATGTTCTCTTTTCATTTCTATTTATATTTAAGTCGACTTCAATGTATACTTTTTAAACAGACTAGACTAGTGTTTTACAAACCAAGAGAATTCATCCTGCCAACTTTATAGAAATATTAAGTAACCATGACCACGTTATGGTCATGGGCATGTTATCCCCTAGAACCTCACCACTGCCTGTAGATCTACATTCAGAGAAATAGGCATTTCCATTTATTTTTTTATTTACAAGTTAGTTCTCTATTTACACAAAGGACACCACCTAATCGACTGTTTCAAGTATAAAAAAGAATTCTTGTTCTTTTGGTCACTATTTTTATCTCTTGAAAATGCTCTAATTGGATGACTCATTCATTCCAAAAATAGTATTTAGCTTGTTATGTGCAAGAAACACAATGCCATGGAAGATATTGTTTTCCTATTTGCTCTCCCCTTCCTATCCCAAACTAATTCATTCATTTCTTATTTGTTCAGCAAATATATACTGAGTATATTATAGGGCAAGTGCAATGACAACTCTGAATAGCCAACTCATACATTCAATCCACACCTATGTACTGAGTGTTCGTTATGTGGCAGATACTATAGCAGGCACAGCTCCAAGGGTGAGCTAAATTCGGCAGGCTTTTCTTTCTGTGGCTTACAGTGGTCTTGGGAATACAGATAATTGGAAAAAAAAAATCACACAAACATGAGTATATTCAATCACAAAATGAGATAAAAGTACAACAAAGGAAAAGAACAGCCTGCACTAGGGAGCTACAAATTCCCTAAGTGATGCCTGAGGCGAGATGAGAGGTCTGGGAAAAGCCAGCGGGGCAACCAGAGAAGAATCCATGGCAAAAGCCCCAGCCCAGAACTGAAGGGGGGAGGGGAGGGGAGGGAGATGGAGGCGGGAAGGTGTGAGAAAGAGGCTGGAGGTGGGGGATGGGGGATGACTGATGCTGTTGAAACTGAGTAGGACCTTTCTGGGTACAAAAGCTTCTCTGTTTCTCCCGTTTCTTATTGGCAGGAAAAGGGCTTGAGCCCCCTAGACCTTCCCTGAGTTCCAAGGGTCAGAGGCAAACAAGTACTAGTCAGGGAATGGAAGGGATGCAGAAACTGTGCATGCTAACTTGCCTCAGTGGTGTCCGACTCTGCGACGCCATGGACTGTGGTCCGCCAGTCTCCTCTGTCCATGGGGATTCTCTAGGCAAGAATACTGGAGTGGGTTGCCATGCCCTCCTCCAGGGGGTTGTTCCTGACCCAGGGATCGAACCTGCATCTCTTATGTTTCCTGCAGTGGCAGGTGGGTTCTCTACCACTAGCGCCACCTGGGAAGCCCCATAGAAACAGAGGAGCANGTCCATGGGGATTCTCTAGGCAAGAATACTGGAGTGGGTTGCCATGCCCTCCTCCAGGGGGTTGTTCCTGACCCAGGGATCGAACCTGCATCTCAATACAAAGGACGTCACCGTCCACCCAAGAGATGGTGATCGCGGTGGACCCTTCGGGGTATCTTTGTCTCCTCGTGAGTGATCACTGTTTACGTACTGGAATACCATAGTATCTCTTTTGAAGGTAGTGGGGGGTTTACAGGATACGAAGTAGTAAAGTACGAGGATACGGGAGGGGAGGGTTGGAGTGGGCGGGACAGGAGGAATCCCTCACAGCAGGCCACCTGTTACTTGTTCTCCCTCTAGTCAGGGAATGAATAAAGCCTTGCCTGAAAAAAAAAAAAGTAACTATAATGCAGAGATGGGGCAGTGTCCTGGTTCCTTCTCAAGGAAAATACTCAACACTTTTGAGCTCTTCTACATTAAGGCCCCGACCGAGGTGGAAGATGGGAACTTCAGGCTGAGCACAGGAGTCTTGGAGTACCTCCCTGTTAATCACCCACCAGTCAGAACAAAGTCACACCACCTGCAGCCCTGACCCCAAATACTGCCTAAAAACATTTTTTCTCCCAAACCACCAGAGAGTTCCAGGTTTTTTGAGCCCAAGGCACCCTTTCTCCTTGTTTGGCCCTGCAATAAGCCCTTCTATGCTCTAAACTTTGACGATTTGACGTGTTTGGCTTCAGCTGGGCGTGGGCACACACACTCGCATTTGGCAACACTATGAAGGGCTGTCAGTCACAGTAACTACATGGGCTTCTATCTTAAGATACACAACAGTGATGGAAGGTTTTAACTGGCAGGAGGACACGGTCAGATTTGTTTCTAAAGTGACTGCTCTGTTTGTTATGTTGGAGAAGACACTGGCGTGGGGGCAGGGAGATGAGGAGGAGAAATCCCTGTTGAGTAGTCAGGACGGAGCCTTGACTATGGTGGTGCCAGTGTCAGTGGAGAAAAGGAGATGGACTGTGGGTTTACAGGAGGTAAAAACAACAGACTCTGGTGATGGGTGTGCACAAGCTTAGAGAGAAGGGGTATCAAAGCTGACTCCAAGATCAATGGCTCAATAATACCTTTAGTAAGCTTTCTACCTCTAAGCTACACCCAATTCTAATCTGTGTTTTTAATTCTAAACTGGTTTTTTTTTTTTCCCTCACCACCACCCTCTTAAGGCAACTCAATTTTGATGCCATCTGCCTGGAGATGCATAAGATCCCACAGGTTAAGGGCCCCTTTCAGACACCAATCGCAAATCAGGGTTGTTACCTGTGCTTCTGACCCATCAGCTATAGATCAAATCACGACCCCCTCCCCTCAGGTCTGATTAACTCATTCGAGCAGCTCACAAAACTCAGAGAAACATGTGACTTACTAGAGTATGGGGATATGAAGGAAGGCCACAGCTCGGGAACAGCCAGAGAGCATAGGTGCGGGGCATGTGGAAAGGACTGCAGAGCTGCCATGCCTTCTCCAGGCGTGCCACTCTTCTCAGTGCCCACCAGCCTGGAAAAGCTCTGAACCCCATCCCTCTGGGTTTTTCTGGAGGCTTCATTACATTGGCCATTGGTGATAGAACTCAACCACCCGTGGCCCTCTCCCCAGCAATCTGCAGGGGAGTGGGTAGGACTGAAAGTTCCACCCTCTTATTACCTGCAACCAGCCCTGCCCCAAGCTTAGATGCTTTCCAAATGACCTTATTAACATAACAAAAGACACCTTATTATTAATACTACTTTCATCGCATGCAATTCCAAGGCTTCAGGAGCTCTGTGCCAGAAACGGAGACGAAGACCAAATATACACATTATTATAAATCACAGTATCACATTACCAACAAGATGCTTCCTTTTGAGTAAGAATTGCAGAGGCCATCCACGAAGTCACCCACAAGATGTATCCACTAGTTTCTACTGTGACATAAACCACTTCCAAAATGTAATGGCTTAAAACAACAATCATTTATTTACTCACAGTTTTGAGGTTTGGCAACTGGAGCTATGCTCATGTGGGTCGTTCCCCGCCTGCGGGCCTCTGCACTCAGGCTGGTGAGTGCAGTCAGCTGGAAGTTTAACTGACTAAGGGCCTTCAGCTGAGATGACCCAGTGACTGGTTCCACCTGATCTCAGCTTCCAGGGGGCAAGCCTGGCTTCTTTCCACAATGGTCTCAGGGCTCCAAAGAAGAACAAGAGGTGATTCCCAAAGGGCTATCACTTTTCAAGCTTTTTTGCTTGCACTTTATTTACTTTCACCTCACTGGACAATACAAGTCACGCAGTCAAGCCCAGAGTCATTGTACAAGAGGCTCACTCAGGGGCATGGATATAGGGAGCTGTGACCCAACAGGGGAAAAACACTGAAACACGCTGCCACACGCGCTTTTTTTAAATTTTGTACTTTTTTGGCCAAACTGAACAGCATGTGCGATCTTAGTTCCCTAGTCAGGGATTGAACCCACACCCCCTGTATTGGAAGCACAAAGTCTCAAAGACTGGACCACCAGGGAATTCCCCGTTTCCTTGTTTTAACTATGAATGACTTGAAAATTTCTGGGAGGACTTCCTACTATTTCCTACTATAACATCTCAGGGATTTACTTACATTTATGTAGAATCAATGCATTGTGACTGCCAACTAAAGAGTGTCACTCACCATCTAGCTCTACAAGGATTGTCATCAACTATTGCAGTCACTGACCTTCAGCACCCCCTGAAAGGCATTCAGGGCAGAAATCTGGAATGGGGAACTCTGTGAGCTGGGAAAACTGGCAGAACAGGCCTTCAGATATGTGTTTTTGACACCAATTTCCTACATCTTCCCATATTTAGAAAAGCACTAAACCCATTAACTAAGAGGTCAGTTCCTCGTGACACCTTCTACCAAGACGTGCCATGATAGCGTGTAACCCTTCTATAAAACCAGCATTATCACAAAATACTCCTCTTTGGAATAGTTCCCCAGAGCTATCTGAGAGGCTGTCTCCTGAGCTATAGTCCCAGTAAGTCCCCAAATAAAACTCACAGCTCCATGTTGTACGGTTGTATTTCGGTCAACATTATCTAGGTACAGCTACTGTTTGATCTGCTGTTCTTCATCTAGTGTCTCACACACAGTGTATCAAGTAAGTAGTTTGCCTAGTAAAACACCCCCTTATTCCCTGCAAAATTTCATACTTTATATACCTATTGTTGCCCTGCTGTACCCTCAAAACAAGGCAAACTATATAAAATATACAACACTTAACTAAATCACCTAACAAACATTACCTTTATTTCATGAGACTAAAGTTAGTAATTACCGCAAACTAGCCTCCTAACTCGGGGAAGGCAATGGCACCCCACCCCAGTACTCTTGCCTGGAAAATCCAATGGACGGAGTAGCCTGGTGGGCTGCAGTCCATGGGGTCACTAACAGTCGGACAGACTGAGTGACTTCACTTTCACTTTTCTCTTTCATGAATTAGAGAAGGAAATGGCAACCCACTCCAGTATTCTTGCCTGGAGAATCCCAGGGATGGGGGAGCCTAGTGGGATGTCGTCTATGGGGTCACACAGAGTCGGACACGACTGAAGTGACTTACCAGCAGCAGCAGCCTCCTAACTGTATCTATGCATTACTTAGGTATGTAAAGTTCATAAAGACAGACATCCCCCTCAATCTGCCATTTACTGCCAACAAAATCAAAATGAAAGTACATTTTAATAATCTCCAAAAGAAAAAAAAATTTCAATACTAATTTTAACACAAGCCAAACTACAATACCAAATACCAATATTATCACTTGAATACATAATTCTTATGCATATAAAATCCAACTCAACTTGTTAATGTTGCTTAATACTTAAAGCAAGGCACTGAACTTCCTTGGTGGTCCAGTGGATAAGAATCCGCCTGCCAATGTAGGAGACATGGGCTTGATCCCTGGTCTGGGAAGATTCCACACGTCATGGAGCAACTAAGCCCTCAAGCAGGCCCCACTGTGCAGACTGCGAGCCAGAACTACTGAAGTCCCAGAGTCTAGAGGCTGTGCGCTGCAACAAGAGAAGGCACGGCGATGAGAAGCCCACGCACAACTAGACAGTAGCCCCTGCTTCCCACGACTAAAGAAAAGTCCATGCAGCAATGAAGACCAACCAAAAGGAGAATAAATAATCTTTAAAAATTAAAAAAATATCAAGGCACTGAAAAATACTTAGATGAGTTTACTAACTCTGAAAACACATAAGGTTTGGCCCCAGCCTTTCTATGAATTTCAGGTAAAATTACGTATACAAGTACCTGCAGCCCAGTGAGAATGCCCTCTAAATCATAAAAAATCAAAAGGAGCAGGCATCAAGCACACTAAAAAGTGGCTCACAACATCTTGCTTAACCATACCCCACAGGAAACAGCAATGCTAGAAAGTAAGCCTGTAACCGAAAGTTTAAGCTACATTAACTAAGCAGCACAATTGCACTCAACTCACACGCTAGTAAAGTAATGCTTAAAATTCTCCAAGCCAAGCTTCAGCAATACATGAACCATGAACTTCCAGATGTTCAAGCTGGTTTTAGAAAAGGCAGAGGAACCAGAGATAAATTGCCAACATCCGCTGGATCATGGAAAAAGCAAGAGAGTTCCAGAAAAACATCTATTTCTGCTTTATTGACTGTGCCAAAGCCTTTGACTGTGTGGATCACAATAAACTGTGGAAAATTCTTAAAGAGATGGGAATACCAGACCACCTGACCTGCCTCTTGAGAAACCTATATGCAGGTCAGGAAGCAACAGTTAGAACTGGACATGGAACAACAGACTGGTTCCAAATAGGAAAAGGAGTACGTCAAGGCTGTATATTGTCACCCTGCTTATTTAACCTATATGCAGAGTACATCATGAGAAACGCTGGACTGGAAGAAACACAAGCTGGAATCAAGATTGCCGGGAGAAATATCAATAACCTCAGATATGCAGATGACACCA
>SJYX01018095.1:220088-243051 GCA_006410675.1 Oreotragus oreotragus
ATTCAAAAGCAGAGACATTACTTTGCCAACAAAGGTCTGTCTAGTCAAGGCTATGGCTTTTCCAGTGGTCATGTATGGATGTGAGTGTTGGACTGTGAAGAAAGCTGAGAGCTGAAGAATTGATGCTTTTTAAAAAAATTTTTACTTTATTTTACTTTACAATACTGTATTGGTTTTTGCCAGAATTGATGCATTTGACCTGTGGTGTTGGAGAAGACTCTTGATAGTCCCTTGGACTGCAAGGAGATCCAACGAATCCATTCTAAAGGAGATTAGTCCTGGGTGTTCATTGGAAGGAATGATGCTAAAGCTGAAACTCCAGTACTTTGGCCACCTCATGCGAAGAGTTGACTCACTGGAAAAGACTCTGATGCTGGGAGGGATTGGGGGCAGGAGGAAAAGGGGACGACAGAGGATTAGATGGATGGATGGCATCACTGACTCAATGGACGTGAGTCTGGGTGAACTCCGGGAGTTAGTGATGGACAGGGAGGCCTGGCGTGCTGCGATTCATGGGGTCGCAAAGAGTCGGACATGACTGAGCGACTGAACTAAACTGAACCATAACTCTTTTATTCCCTGTCCACTCTTCATGCCTCCCTGCCTCCCTCTTTTTCTCTCTTTTTCTTTCTCTATCCCTCTCTTTTTCTTTCTCTATCCCTCTCTTCTTTTTTCCTTACTTTTTTCTTTCTTTCAAATGGCTACCGAGTTACTACTATGCGTCAGGCATACATCCAGACCCTGGGGAACCAGTTAGGAACAGGGACATAACCTTTCCCACCATGGAACATAATTCATAGTGAGGGGCGTGAACAAGAACAAACACATATGAAGCATATGGGGTGATATATATCAAGGATATGGGGACAGAGACTGATAGTGAGGAAGACTGTGGTTAGGGCAAGGCATTCTAATAGGAGAAATGCATGCAGTGAAGGAGAAAATTATGTGAATATTTAGGGGAAGGACATTCCAGGAAGTGAGAACAACAAGTGTAAAGACTTTAAGCTGGGATTGTGTATCATGTGTTCATTGGACTATCAAGGAGAAAAGTGAGGCTGGGAGGGCTGAGAGATAGTGTTGCAGGAAAAGAGCTCAGAGAGGTGTAGACAGGGAAAGAGATCATTTGTGTATGTTCTGTTTGTCACTGAGTTAAATGGAATTTGAGGGCTCAGTTGTTAGTTAAGGTAGCATACATTTAACTGATGAGCAATGTATATTTTAAAATCTGAAGCACTGTGATTAAATCTTAAATATAGGTACAGATTTTGTGCTTGCACAGTATTTTAAATATAAAATCTTTAAATTAGAAGAAACTGTAGTAATCATCAAGAATTCATAGATGAGTCAATCATGATTTAGAAAGAATATGTAATCACAATAATTTAAACATAGCTGTAGCATTCAATGTCAAACACTGCGCTGAATGCTATGCACGTTTAATCCTCACAGTGACTGCAGGGTAGGCATTATAATCCCCTTTTTATTTATTTTTTTATAATCCCCATTTTAAAGATGAGGATACACAGGCTGAGAGAAGTTAGATAACTTAGACAAGATCCAAGCCCTAATAAATGGCAGAGCCATGATTCAAAGGCACAGGTAATCTTCCTCTCGACTGGCAGCAAGATTACTTGAAACAGAAGGCTTCTGATGATTAATGTTTTAATTTTAGATGCTTAAAATTCTAGTATCCAGATTCCTTGAGTTTTGGAACAAAGCTTTCTGTTTTTCCATTCCTAGACTCCAAAGCCTGGGATTTTGACTGCTATATGCTATTGCTTCTAAGTACCAATGTGTTCCAAGTTGATAGTTGGAATAGTTGGGTATCAAACCACAAACCAAAACCATTATATTCCCAACGTGGTATTCTTTTCAGGATGCCACCCCACTCTTTGAAATCCACCCTCCTACTCTGACCAGCAAGCCCTGGACCACTCAGGGAGGTGAAAGGGTGCTGAAGGCTTTCCTTCTGAGTTGCTCCTGTTGCCACAGCCCTGCTCTCAGATCACCGGGTCCTCTGACAGAACCAACCATAAGCAATTGCTTGAATTTTGGTCAAGGTCAACTTCACCTTTTTCATTTGCCCTAAATTACTTTGGATATTGGTCTAGGAAAGTTTCCAAATTAAACTACACAGAGATTAAGGAAAATAATTCTATCAGTAATTTTTTTTCTGAAGAGTTATTAACTAGGGGAAAAACTGGAGGAAAGACAGAAGACAGAGCACATTTAATGGTGCAGATCAAACTGTTCTGCCAGAAATTCTTCCTTGTTTTTAATTCTTCTCTTTTCTCCAGAGACAAAATTTTAAAGAACATTGAGAAGGAAGACATAAAAGACTAACATTGTTGGAGAAGAGAAATATGTGTTATCTGAGCAGAATAACCTGGATCATCATTTGTAAATGACATAATAATCATCAGAAATGCTGAAACCAAAGAATAGCAGGTTATAGCCTTCCAAAGTTTTCTTTGAGTTTCTCCTGTGTCTCTGTTTTATTTTTCTTGTGAGAGAAGACCATTATGCACACTTCCCAAAGGATTTGGGATAGTTGACTTGTTCTTTCTCTATCCACACCTGGCTAAATATCCGTTGTCACGGCACAGCTTGGGTAATACTTTGATTTATTGACCAACAGACTGGTCAAAAGAATGTAAAAAGAATACAGTTAGTTCATTTTTCAGAAAGTCAAATGAACAGTTAGATTACAAAAAGTTACAGCTTTTGATAGTTAGAAAATTCACTTAGCAATACCACATCTAGACATTTATAATCAGGAAGCAATGGAACAAATGAAGTAGTAAATGCAAAATTGTTCATTGAAGAGTTGTTTATAATAGAAAAAAATGGGAAAAACCTAAAATTTATAGGGAAATATATAAGGGAATTAAAAATGTTTTAAAAATAAATTGTGGGAGTGATGCCAGCAGAGTAAGATATTCCTCATTTTTTATACACTGACCCTCCCACAGCAGTAATTTTGGCATCCATCCATAAACAAAAGAAGAAGTAAAGAGCCTCTTGATGAGAGTGAAAGAGGAGAGTGAAAAAGCTGGCTTGAAACTCAACAGTCAGAAAACTAAGATCATGGCATCTGGTCCCATCACTTCATGACAAATAGAAAGGAAAAAAGTGGAAGCAGTGACGGATTTTATTTATTTATTTTTTTGGACTCCAAAATCACTGTGGACAGTGACTGCAGCCATGAAGTCAAAAGACGCTTGCTCCTTGGAAGGAAAGCTATAACAAACTGAGACAGCATATTAAAAAGCAGAGACATCAGTTTGCCAACACAGATCTGTATAATCAAAGCTATAGTTTTCCCAGTAGTTATATACGGATGTGGGAGTCAGACCCTAAAGGAGGCTGTGCACTAAAGATTGCTTTCAAAATGTGATGCTAGAGCAGACTCTTGAGAGTCCCTTGGATAGCAAGGAGATCAAAACAGTCAGTCCTAAAGGAAATAAAACCGTGGATACTCATTGAAAGGACTGATGCTAAACTCCAATAATTTGGCTACCTGATGTGAAGAGTCAACTCATTGGAAAAGACCCTGATGCTGGGAAAGATTGCAGGCAAAAGGAGAAGGGTGTGGCAGAGGATGAGATGGCTATATAGCATCAGTTATTCAATGGACATGAATTTGAGCAAACTCTGAGAGATAGTAGAGGACAGAGGAGCCTGATGTGCTACAGTCAAAGGGGTCGCAAAGAGTCAGACTCAACTTAGTGACTGAACAACAACCACAAAGAAAAGTGTCTTAGTGGGAGGTACGTGATTCAGTACCAGCCAAAGAGGATCATTCCTCTCTAGCCCTATCGGAGTATTGAATCAGAGTACATTAACTGTGAGCTGCAGAGCTGGGAGGTGAAAAGAGACTAGCAGGATTGGACAGATAGGACTCCTGAAGGTCATTTAAGAGATATAGATAATACTAAATGTGTCATGGTTTCCACTAGAAGCCCTCCCATGAGCCACTGGAAATACCTCATTCACAGATCCCCCAGCTGGCCCATGGGCACCCCCAGTATGCTCCAGCCTCCTCCTACTCTGGCCCTGTGCCTGACTTCCTGTGTGTGCATCCAACAGTGGTGAGGAAGCAAGTTTTGGTGGAGAATGTGTAGAAAGCCTGCCCAAATCTGTGGTCTAGGAAGATGTGACAAACTTGAGGTTTAGTGCCACCTTTGGGGAAAAAGAGGACCATCAGCACTCAGAATAGTGCATTGCAGGAATTAGAGAAGCACATAAACTTAGTAATTCTGCCACAAAGGGAGCAAGAAGCTTGGAGCACGTATATCTGCAGAAGGTCTGAGAAAGCCTCAGAACTGTTTAGCAGGGCTGAGAGAAGGTATTTCTCTCCCAAAGTCATTAAAGACTGGAGATTGTGACTACATCTTAAATGTGAAGATAGCAAAACTTAGAGGAACATGAAAAACCAAAGAAGCATGATATCACCAAAGGATCACAAAAATCTCCCAGTTACCAACCCCAAAGACATGGAGATCTGTGATTTACCCAAGAAAGAATTCAAAATAGTTTTAAGAAAACTCAATGAACTACAAGAAAACAGAGAAAGACAATTTAATTAAATCAGGAAAACAATACAGAAACAAAATAAGAAGTTTAACAAAGAGATAGAAATTATAAAAACAAACAAACAAATTTTGGATCTGAAGAATACAGTGAAAGAATTGAAAAATGCAGTAGAGAGCATCAACATCAGAAAGGTCAAGGAGAAGAAAGAATCCATGAGATAAAAGAAATGTTGAAATTATACAGTCAGAGGAGAACAAACAAAGGAATAAAGAAAACGTATGTGATATCATCAAAAGAACCACTTTGTGAATTACTGGAGTTCCAGAAAAACAAAGAGAGGGAGAAGAGGGCAGAAAGCTTATTTAAAGACACATGGCCCCAAACTTCCAAAATCTGGAAAGATATTTGGGTATCCTAGCTCATGAAGCTTATAGGTCACCAAACCAAATCAATAAAGAGATCCTTTCCAAGGTACATTATAATACAGCTGTAAAAAACAAAAGATGAGAGGAAATCTTAAAAGCAGCAACAGAAAGGAAAATAAGCTTGTAACTTAAAGGCATCCCCTTATAAGGCTCTCAGCAGATTTCTCAGCATAAACCTTACAGACAGAGGAGTGAGGTAATATATTTAAGCACTGAAAGAAAAAAAAAAAAAAAGCAACTACAACCAAGAACATACAGTGAGCTCATCCTTCAGAAACGAAGGAGAGATTAAGAGACTTTACCAGACAAACAAAAGATGAGGGAATTCATTACCACTGCTGCTGCTGCTGCTAAGTCGTTTTCAGTTGTGTCCGACTCTGTGCGACCCCAGAGATGGCAGCCCAGCAGGCTCCCCCATCCCTGAGATTCTCCAGGGAAGAACACTGGAGTGGGTTGCCATTTCCTTCTCCAAATCATGAAAGTGAAAAGTGAAAGTGAAGTCACTCAGTCGTGTCCAACTCCTAGCGACCCCATGGACTGCAGCCTACCAGGCTCCTCCATTAATGGGATTTTCCAGGCAAGAGTACTGGAGTGGGGTGCCATTGCCTTCTCCACATTACCACTGGAGATAACCTTATAAGAAATGCTGAAAGGAGCAACAAGAGAAAAACAACTTGTACAAGGGAAACCCCATAAGACTATTAGCAGATATTTCAGCAGAAACCTACAAGCCAGAAGGGAATGGCATGACATATTCAAAAAACTAAAAGGAAAAAATCTCCCTATCAAGAATTCTGTACCCATCAAAGTTATCATTAAGAACTGGAGGAGAGATTAAGAGCTTCCCACATAAGCTTTTGGAGTTCATTATCACTAAACCAGCCCCACAAGAAATGTTAAAGAGATTTCTTTAACCTGAAAAGAAATGAGACTAATAGTGAGAAAGCACACTAGTGAGAAAGTAAAAATCTCACTCACAATATTAATATATAACATTAATGATATATAATTATTATTATATATAATAAATAGTGGAGCAATCACTTATAAAATAAGCATGAAGGTTACAAGACAAAAGTAGTAATGTTAACTAAAATGACAATCATTAGTTAAGGGATACATAAAAATGTGCTTTTGTACACCAAACATAAACAAAATGAAAAAACAGCCTACAGAATGGAAGAAAATAATTGCAAACAATGCAAAAAAGACTTAAACTCCAAAATGCACAAAAGCTGTTTGCAGCTCAGAAACAGCAAAACAAACAACCCAATCAAAAAATGGGCAGAAGACCTAAATAGACATGGTGGTTATTGGGGTTGGGAAATGGGAGAAATGGGGAGATGTTGGTCAAAGGTCACAAACTTCAAGTAGTAAGATAAGTTTTGGGAATCTAAAGTACAAGATGGTGATATACGTAATATAACAGTTAAAAATATTATATTATATACTTGAAAGTTGTTGAGAGAGTAAATCCTAAATATNGATGTGTATAAGAGACAGGTTGGGAAATGGGAGAAATGGGGAGATGTTGGTCAAAGGTCACAAACTTCAAGTAGTAAGATAAGTTTTGGGAATCTAAAGTACAAGATGGTGATATACGTAATATAACAGTTAAAAATATTATATTATATACTTGAAAGTTGTTGAGAGAGTAAATCCTAAATATCCTCACCAAAAAAGGACATGATAATCATGTGAGGTAAGAACTAGAAACTAATACTACTGTGTATAATCCTTTCACAATATGTAAGATTGTCAAATCAATATGTTGCACACCTTGATTTATGCAATGTTATTTGTCAATTATGTTTCAATAAAGTTGGAAAAATTATAGTTTATTCATTTAATGGAACCTTACCTAGCCATGAAAAACTTAATTTTGATATATATTTGTTTGGATGAAGTAATTTCATGATATATTGTTAAGGAACAAAGCAGATTTTACATGTGTTTTATATTTAATATAGAGTAGTTGTGGAATTCTTTGGAGAAGGCAATGGCACCCCACTCCAGTACTCTTGCCTGGAAAATCCCATGAACGGAGGAGCCTGGTGGGCTGCAGTCCATGGGGTTGCTAAGAGTCGGACATGACTGAGCGACTTCACTTTCACTTTTCACTTTCATGCATTGGAGAAGGAAATGGCAGCCCACTCCAGTGTTCATGCCTGGAGAATCCCAGGGACAGTGGAGCCTGGTGGGCTGCCATCTATGGAGTTGCACAGAGTTGGACACGACTGAAGCGACTTAGCAGCAGCAGCAGCAGTTGTGGAATTCTTTGGGCAGTTAAGGCATAATTTTCATCCTGATCATCTATACTTTTATTTTGCTGCTGAAAACTTAGATTAAAAAGGTTTAATTAGCATTAAACAAAAATTTTAAAAACCATCTCCTATGATATTTCCTTATTTCCTTTTATCCAAGTAAGACACATTTGCATGTGAATTACGAGTAGAAATAAAATACTGTTTTTGAGTAAAGTTCTCTGATGTCTTGGTATTTAAATTTAGGAAGAGGTCTTTAAAATAAATGTCAATTAATTTACCTCTTTGCTCAAAACTCTCCAAAGGCTTCACATGTTACTCTGAGTAAGAGTCACATGGCATTAGAATGCCCCACAAGGTCCAATCTGAGGCGACCCTCCACTGCTTGTTTTACTTCGTCTCTGGTACTCTCCCCTCACTTGCTCTATTCCAACCACACTGATCTTGCTGTTCCTAGAGCTCTCCAACCTTGTTCCTTCTTTAGGGCTTTTGCACTTGCTGATCCCTTCACTGGGATGTTGTTGTCCCAAACCCTGCATCTCACATCTTTGCTTAAATATCTTCTCAGTTCAGTTCAGTTCAGTTCAGTTGCTCAGTCCTGTCCGACTCTTTGTGACCCCATGAACTGCAGCAGGCCAGGCCTCCCTGTCCATCACCAACTCCCTGAGTTTACCCNCATGAATTCTGGAGTGGGCTGCCATTTCCTTCTCCAGGGGATCTTCCCTGGGGAAGATCAGGGGACTAAAGTCCAGGGGACTGAACTTTAGTCTCCTGCATTGTAGGCGGATTCTTTACCAAGTGAGCCACCGGGCAAAATGACTATTACAGAAAAAGTCTAGGGGACCTCCCTGGCAGTCTGGTGGTTTAGACTGTGCCTCCACTATAGGGGGGCATGGGTTCCATCCCTGGCTGGGGAACTAAGATTCCACATACCACATGATGTGACCTGCAAAAATAAAAAGTCTATGAATAACAAATGCTGGAGAGTGTAGAGAAAAAGAAGCCCTCCTACACCACTGGGAATATAAGTTGGGTGCAGCTACTATGCAAAATAGCATGAAGACGCCTTCAAAAACTAAAACCAAGGGATTCCCTGGTGGCTTAGTGGTAAGGAATCCACCTGCCAATGTAGGAGACAGAGTTCAACCCCTGGTCTAGGAAGATCCCACATACCACGGAGCAACTAGGCCCGTGTACCACAACTACTGAACCTGTGCTCTAGAGCCTGGGCACCGCAACCACTGAGCCCACATGCCTGAAGTCTGTGCTCCACAAGGGAAGCCACTGCAAACAGAGAAGCCCAAGCACTGCAACCAGAGGAGCCCCTGCTCACCACAATCAGAGAAACGCGTGTGGCAACAGAGGCCCAGCAGCCAACAGTAAACTAGTTAAAAACCCACCAGCAATAACTAAAAACTGAGCGACCACACAACCCAGCAATCCCACTGCTGGGCACATATCTGGAGAAAACTCNACAGAGAAGCCCAAGCACTGCAACCAGAGGAGCCCCTGCTCACCACAATCAGAGAAACGCGTGTGGCAACAGAGGCCCAGCAGCCAACAGTAAACTAGTTAAAAACCCACCAGCAATAACTAAAAACTGAGCGACCACACAACCCAGCAATCCCACTGCTGGGCACATATCTGGAGAAAACTCTAATTCGAAAAGACACATGCACCCCCAAATTCACAGCAGCACTATTTACAACAAAAGTGTGTGCCTTGTGAACTGACCAGAAATCAAAAAAATTGTCATTTTGAAGTGTCATTTTCTCTTACTCTATGCAACAATTGAAACATTTCTCAATAGGATTGTGACCTGCAACAAAAGTGGATTTTACATGACAGTTGGTGACGACCAGCTCAATGGCTGAACAAGAAACTCTAAAGCACTTCCCAAAGCCAAACCTGCACCAGAAAAGGTCATGGTCACTGTCTGGTGCTGCCAGTCTGCTCCACTACCGCTTTCTGAGTTCTGGTGAGACCATTACATCTGAGAAGTATGCTCAGCAAATCAATGAGGCACACTGAAAACTGCAATGCTTGCAGCTGGCATGGGTCAACAGAAAGGGCCCAATTCTTCTGCAGACAACACCTAGCTACACGTTGCCAATCAATGTTTCAAAAGTTGCACAAACTGCGCTACAAAGTTCTGCCTCATCCAGCATATTCATGACCTCTTGCCAACCAAATACTACTTCTTCAAGCATCCTGACAACTTTTTGCAAGGAAAATGCTTCCACAACCAGCAGAACAATGCAAAAAATGCTTTCTAAGAGTTCACTGACTCCCGAAGCAGATTTTTATGCTACAAAAATAAACAAGCTTATTTTTTGATAGCAAAAATATATTGATTGTAATGGTTCTTGTTTTGATTAATAAAGATGTGTTTGAGCTACTTATAATGATTTAAAATTCATGGTCTGAAACCACAATTTTGTACCAACCTAATAATTTTTTCACTTTTGAAGCTCTCCTTCTAAACCAATGCTCAGCACAAGAGTATATCGTGTTTACTGTGATTTAATTTTTTGGAAAATGTAAAACAAGATATAAAATTTTAATCTACTAAGACAGATAGGTTAATGTAGCAAAGGTCTATAAAAATGGCTGTTCAAACTTTGACTATTAAATTGAACTAGTGTTTGTTATACGGTGGAGGCCAACAAGAAAACGTCAACAAAGAATCTCAACTATATGAGCAAAGAAAAGCAACCTAAAGTGTTCAAGACAGAAAAGAACCACCAAGATAAGGGAGTAGGTTGTTTTCTCAGAGTGGTAGTAACACCCAAGTGGCACACGAGACAATTTTAAATGATATACAGGCAGATATAACCTACAATGCATTATTTATGTTATTATATACCATTTTTCATTTAGAGTAGGAACATACAATTTCTTTTTAAAAAGAGAAATCAATTTAAAGAAAAATCTCCAGTGAACAACTCTATGGATACTACATGGACATGGCTAAAGTTATAAAGATGACACATGAATGAAAAAGTTTGGAAAATACATTAGTGAAGTTGGTCACCTCATTCTACAACTAAGAAGACCGAACCTGAAGGAGGCTAAATGGAAACACNAATTTAAAGAAAAATCTCCAGTGAACAACTCTATGGATACTACATGGACATGGCTAAAGTTATAAAGATGACACATGAATGAAAAAGTTTGGAAAATACATTAGTGAAGTTGGTCACCTCATTCTACAACTAAGAAGACTGAACCTGAAGGAGGCTAAATGGAAACACACGAATAACATTCAGCTGAGACAAAGTTATGCATAAGAAGTCATCCAACTTAATTACTTAGGAAGAGCTCCCACAAGACAGATGATGTCATGAACAGGAAATAGCTCATATTCTGTCCCAACTGTAGCTACCCAGCACTTTTCTTCCATCTTCCCATTAGCTCATAAGATGGGAATAATCTCCAAGTGCATGGACCTATACATCTTTTGTAGTTTGCCTTTTCCTTCTTATGGATAACTAAGAGAAAATCACATTGCTAATGTATATAAAACAGACGCAAGTGTGCCAACACATGTACATAATACCTTTCCTTACTACCCCAAACAAATATCCCTCAGGGATACTTTTATAAACCAAATATACTTTTTAAATTCTGATCTAAAACTTGATCAGAATAATGACAAACTTTCTCATAATTTTACCAAACCCCGACTCTTTCAGTGGCCAAGTTAATAAAGCCCCACTCACTGTTGTGGCAGCATTACTGAAGTCAGAGTCATTCTGGAGAACAAGATATGTAAATTCCAGTCTCCCCTGAAACAGCTTTTGCAATGCAAACCATACAGGCATGTGTTTATCCATAAGATTTTAAGAAAGAAAGAAAGAAAAAAAACTGAAATGAGGTAGCAAGTTTTAAGAACATTACCCTTAGTTCACACCATACACAAAAATTACTCAAAATGGATCATAAATCTAAACATAAGATATGACTTCAACAATGTATATAATATAAATTATTACAAATTATATATATGTACATATATATGAAAAAAGTCTTTGCAACCTTGATATAAGCAAAGGTTTCTTAAAACACTGCATAAACATACCATTAAAGGAAAAAAATGGATAAAGTAGATTTCACAAAAATTTAAAACTTCTGCTCTTTAAAAGAAATCACTGTTTGCAGATGACAGGAGAAGGAAATGGCAATCCACTCCAGTACTATTGCCTGGAAAATCCCATGGACAGAGGAGCTTGGTAGGCTACAGTCCATGGGGTCGCAAAGAGTCGGACACAACTGAGTAGCTTCACTTCACATACAAAAAAAATCATAAAGATGCCACCAAATATCTACTAGAGCTTATCAATGAATACAGTAAAGTTGTAGGATACAAAATTAATACATAGAAATCTGTTGCATTTCTATACACTAACAGCACACTAGCAGAGAAATTAAGCAAACAATCCCATTAATAATCATGTCAAAAAGAATAAAATACCTAGGGAAAAAACCTACTTAAGGAAGGTAAAAGACCTATACTTGGAAAACTGTAAGACACGGATGAAAGAAACTCAAGATGACACAAACACATGGAAAGATACACTGTGTTCATGAACTGGAAGAACTACGTTAAAATGACCATAATACCCTATAGATTCCAATGCAATTGGATTCCTATCAAATTACCAATGGCAAAGGACTAAAACAAACAATTTTTAAATGTGTATGGAAACACAAAAGACCCAAATAGTCAAACAGTTGTTTCATGTCCGGTTTCAACTGTTGCTTCCTGACATACATACAGGTTTCTCAGGAGACTAATAAGGTGGTTTGGTAGTCCCATTTAAGAATTTTCCACAGTGTGTTGTGATCCACACAGTCAAAGGCTTTCACCACAGTCAATGAAGCAGATGTTTTTCTGGAATTCCCTTGCTTTCACTATGGTCCAACAAATGTTGGCAACTTGATCTTTGCCTTTTCTAAACCCAGCATGTACACCTGGAAGTTCTCAGTTCATGTACTGATGAAGCCTACCTAGCTTGAAGAATTTTGAGCATAACCTTGCTAGGATGTGAAATGAGCACAACTGTACGGTAGTTTGAATATTCTTTGGCATTGCCCTTCTTTGAGAGTGGAATGAAAGCTGACCTTTTCCAGTTCCATGGCCCCTGCTGAGTTTCCCAAAGTGAAAGAAGGTGCTACTCACTCAGTCGTGTCTGACTCTTTGTGACCACATGCAGAGTAGCCCACCAGGCTCCTTTGTCCATGGGATTCCCCAGTCAAGAATACTGGAGTGGGTTGCCACTTCCTTCTCCAGGGATCAAACCCAGGTCTTCTGCATTGCGGGCAAATTCTTTACCATCTGAGCCACCAATTTGTCTTCTAACACTTTGCTGCTGCTGCTAAGTCGCTCCAGTCGTGTCCGACTCTGTGCGACCCCATAGACGGCAGCCCACCAAGGCTCCCCCGTCCCTGGGATTCTCCAGGCAAGAATACTAGAGTGGGTTGCCATTTCCTTCTTCAATGCATGAAAGTGAAAAGTGAAAGGGAAGTTGCTCAGTCGTGTCCGACTCTTCGCAACCCCATGGACCGCAGCCTACCGGGCTCCTCTGTCCATGGGATTTTCCAGGCAAGAGTACTGGAGTGGGGTGCCATCACCTTCTTCGATATAAGGAGTAGTCACACTTAAAAGTAACCATAAAAATAAGGATGGACTGGGAGTTCCCTGATAGTCTTGTGGTTAGGATTAGGCACTTTAACTGCCATGGCATGGGTTCAATCCCTTGTTCTGGTTGGGAAACTAAGATCCCACAAGCCACACAGTGTAACCAAAAAACAAACAAACAAACAAACAGGATGGACTGAATAGAAAAGCAGGACCCACTAAGATTAACTACAAATCTATATAAATATCTAGGGCTTCCCTTGTGGCTCAGCTGGTAAAGAATCCGCCTACAATTTGGGAGACCTGGGTTTCATCCCTAGGTTGGGAAGGTTCCCTGGAGAAGGGAAAGGCTCCCCACTTCAATATTCTGGCCTGGAGAATTCCATGGACTGTATAGTCCATGGGGTCACAAAGAGTCGAACACAACTGAGCAACTTTCACTCACTCACATTTATATAATATTTAAGGAAGCAAAAGAGAAGCAAAATTCAGAATGAGCAAAACAGATACCTGGCATGAAAATACTGAAGTTAACTTTTCTTTCTGGCCAATTACAAACAAAAATACAACTTCTTAACAGGAGAAAAGCCCCTGATAAATTTTCTTTACCTACTGCTCTACATTTGAACACACAACACCAACCAAGTTGCAAATCTGCAACTTTCTTACTTCCTATTTATATTAAAAACTCAACTCTAAGTGCCGGACAATCTTACTATCCCTCTATCTGTATTTCTTCTTTCCCTATGCCTTTGTGGTTTTTACTTCCTACTGCTCATCACTGCATTATGTGGCTATTCCTGCCATCTAGTGGAAGCACAAAATAATAAGCTAACCATTTAAACAAAAGCAACACAGCTCTGTTTCTAACAAATTCTAAGTACTTCCCTCATTAATAGTAATTAAACCTAAGAACAAGGAGAGAAAAGCTGGAAATCTGGGCCAATGCAGTACAAGTACTAGAAATCCCGGCTAACAAAAAACTCCCCTGATGTTCCCAAATATGTAATATTCAAAGAAATATTGGTCCTTGTCTTCCATGTATTTTTTTTTTAATCCATGGAAAACAGAGGTAAGAACCTAAAGTAAAGACTCTGCAAAGGAATTATTTACCATGGGCAGTATGAAGAGTAGAAGCAGAAAGCACAAGCTTTGGGTTTTGACTCTGCCTCACCTGCTTAATAACACTTAACCTCTCTCAGCCTCCATCTTCCCATCTGTATATTGAAATGTTACCAAACTCAAGAGCTTTAGTAAGGATTAAGGAGGTAATAGGAATACTTAGTTTTTCAAAAATAGCCATTATTAATAAGAGAAATGAGAAGTCCTGAAAACTGTATTTCTAACAGGACCATAAGTAATTCTAATAAAGTAACATAAAAGCAATGTGTCCACCCACAAACCTTCTTCAGTTGGCTCAGATTTGTAAAGAGCATATATTTAATTTATTTATAAAATATGTCCGAGCAACTTTTCAAAGTGATCTAGGGCAAAGTATGTAAAAACCCAAAAGAAGGGCAACCAAAAAAGTTAAGGCATAGCTTGTAACAATGATGCCAAAAAAGCTCAAATTGAACACATTATTTAAACTTAAGAAAATTCCACTGAGTATCAAAAGAGTTAATATCTCTAGGGATAAACTAAATTACTTTTCAGAGTTAGAATACAGTTGTGAAGATGTGATCACAGTATTATTAGTAACCTTTAAGAAATCATAGAGAATAATGCCAGTTTTTCAACAAAGAGAAAAAGTGGTTTAAAATAGGTAAATCTAACAGCAATCTCAGGCAATAATTACACTGTATACTGGAATTTAAGAAAGTGACCTGTGAACACACAGAAAGGGATGTTGTCATTAGATAAAACATTAGGAATGAGTATTGTTCACTAAGAATCAGTCACCTATAAAACAACCTTAGGAGGTGTTTTGGTTTTGTTTTTAAATGGAAAAGGGAGGAAGGAAATTGGTGGAGGTCAAAAAGCAAATTATATGGGGTTATAGTGTGAAATGTCCTATATATCAGACTAAGAAAAACTAACAGAGGTTTTTGAATTGGGAGTAGATGATGTATAATAATCTTTAAAATAGATCTTTTCAATTTTCTAAATTTAATAATGCCAATAATGATAGGAGATGGGTGCAAGAATGTAGTAAAGTGTAAAATGCCATATAAATAGGTTGGTACCAAAGTTACCACACTAGCAGAAAGAAATAATGATCTATAGAGTATAATATCCCTTTAACTCTCTCTGTCTAGTGGAGAATAAACAAAACAATGAAAAGGAAAAAGAGAGATCAAAAGAAAAAAGCTGTTTATCCAGAGTGAAGCTGCAAACTGCCACCACCAATGACAACTCTTAGAATGCCTACTTGAGCTATACTGCAGATAAGAATTAAAATACTTACCAATAAGAAGACTTTTTAGTCTTCTGTAGTCTTCTGTTACATCAAAATCATCACCTGCAAATATTAACATGGGTTTTGTTCCCTCAGGACATTTACTATTCTAGGAAATAAAAAAAATGTAATTATATAATTATCAAGTCTGAACTGTTTATATGCTGATTTTCAAGTAGTCAATATTCAGAGCAACCCATTTTCATATTTTCTTAACTGTCCTAAAACTATATCTATGAATACTGATTTTACTTATCGTTCTTGGCCCCACTGCAAGGCATGTGGGATCTTAGTTCCCCAATCAAGAACTGAACCTGTGACCCCTGCACTGGAAGCATGGTCTTAACTACCAGAATGCCAGGAAGTCCCTATGAATACTGATTTTAGACTTAAAACTAGAGTGGGCATTTTTTCATTTACACATTGTTTTTATACTAAAAAATTTTTTTTTCATTCTACTTTCTTAGTATCAAATTAATAAGTGATTCAAGAATGAGGTAAGCTACTTTCTATGCAAAGAATAAAAAGCTAAGCTGGAAAACAAACATATCCCTCTAACGGCCAACATTTCAGAGCTGAAATAAATTTAGTTTCTTTGAATTATTTGTAACAATGTGCTTTTCCTACTGCGTCATTTGTAGTATTTTTAAATGAAAACTAAATAAACTACCAGCTAACCATTCACATGGGAAGCAAAATGTTATACAAGCTACAGAAAATATGGGCAGTCCTCACTCAACAGAATCAAAGCTCTTACTACAAAAAGTGTTTTGTCTAGTGCTGGCTTTTCTTTTTCTTTTCTTTCTTTTGGTTGCACTGCATGGTTTGTGGGATCTTAGTTCCCAAACCTGGGATTGAACCCAGGGCCCTCGGAAGTGAAAGTTCAGAGTCCTAATTGGACCTCCAGGAATCTAATTAGAGATTTTCAATACCAAAAGGAATTGTGAATTTTTGTTTTACCAAAGTTAAAAAAAAAAACAAAGACAAAAAATTCTTTAACTAAAGGATTAATTTAGGGAAGAAAAATGATTGTTGGTCTGAGCTTTTCATTGATTCTAATATCTCTACTCTGACACTAATCAAGGATTTTCCAAATTGGGGGATGAGGAGGTGATAAGACAACAAACAAACAAACATCCTCTGCCGCTGGACCAGAGGTCATCTGTTGCTTCCCTGTTCACCATGACCACGCTTGTTGACATTCTCTGCGTTCAACCTGAACCTGAACTGTCTACTTAGGAGATGGGCTAAGTCTGATTGAGGGCCTGAACGGACCTTCCAGACCCACTGACTCTTCCGTGTTCATCTGTGCCTGAAAAGTTAGTCAAAGCTAAGTCGCTCTGTCATGTCCGACTCTTTGCGACCCTGTGGACTGTAGCCCACCAGGTTTCTCCGTCCATGGGATTCTCCAGGCAAGAAAACTGGAATGGGTTGCCATTTCCTTCTCCAATGCATGGAAGAGAAAAGTGAGAGTGAAGTCGCTCAGTCTGTCCGACTGTTAGCGACCCCATGGACTGCAGCCCACCAGGCTACTCCGTCCATTGGATTTTCCAGGCAAGAGTACTGGGGTGGGGTGCCATTGCCTTCCCCGAGGGAAGCCCTAACTAACCTTAAATTTTAAATCATCTCATTCCTTAGACTTATTCTATGCAGAATAACCACCCCTAGAGTTTTGATTATCTTAGAAAACAAGTTTCTAGAATAATCACTCTATTTCCTGGTAGGGTCTAATCACTTGTTGCTTCAGTGTTAACAAAAGGATGAAGCTTGGCAATAAAAGTGGGCAAGTCAGAAAAGAAATGCCTGGTAAAGATGTCTTTAAAATGAGGAGGTAGAAATAAAGAGGAAATAAATCTGGAGAGAAAGTGCAACAAGACATGCAATTTCAAAACAAACTAAAAATATAAGCTTGTATAATAACCAAATAACAGGTCATAGTGAAGGGGACTGGTTAATAGCCTATGTAGGGATTGCCAATGTAAGTAAGCACATTCTCATCAGTTAATGAATTTTATAGTTATGGATATGTTCCACGAGTGAAAATTTAGTACTTGATTTAAACAGTTCTTGTTAAGAACAAGCCTGCCAAACAGTAATGATTTTGTGGTCCAGTTTACAAGCTACACAGTGACAGGGTATTTCGTTGCTCTGGACGGGAAGTATAAAGAGCAGAGGGGTTGGCATGTAGGCATCAGCCAGCGCTCACATCCACTAACAGGTGGCAATAGTAGCAGCAGTGGCACTGCTCATCTCCAGAGAGGCATACACAGCCCAAAGAGAACCTGTAACACACTGTAATAAAATGATGGCATCCACAACAAAGCATCACAGTCTACGTATTTTTCAAAATATTGTTCAACATATTATTTTCACTGATAAACATTTTCACATATATTATCTCATCTGACATTGTTACACCTGTTTAACATTTGACTGCCAATTGTGGGTCGGGGAAATAACTGACTTGTCAGGTCACAAATGTCACCTAAATGACCAGCAAGGCCTCAAACCCAAGTGTTCTGTCTCTAAATTCAATCTCACTGTTCTACCCTGTACCTGAGGAGGCTCATGTAGCTGATTAAGTGGGGATCTGACAAAAGCTCTTTTTTAAATCTACAGGAAATCTAGACAGCATGTCCTCTTCTTAGGGGAGGCTGGGAAAAGGAGTGATTATGTATTTGCTATAATTCTTTCAACTATACCAAGATCCTCAAAGAACCATAAACTGAGAACAATTACATAACCTTCCATTAAAGACTTCAATATCCTTTCTTTCAGAATTCTTGAGTCCTAATGCTCCCTGGCCTTTTGGCTATAAGATCAAGTATAGTACCAAAGTCCTTGAGTCCTAATCTTAGTTG
Organism: Oreotragus oreotragus; assembly: GCA_006410675.1. NCBI lineage: Eukaryota > Metazoa > Chordata > Mammalia > Artiodactyla > Bovidae > Oreotragus > Oreotragus oreotragus. The sequence goes on from SJYX01018095.1 coordinate 238,217, forward strand.
TACCATTTACTATAATGTATGACCCTAGATCTTCAACGGAATTCCTTTGGGCCTCTGTCACCAAATCTATACAATAGGGAAAATAATTCTGGCCTTAGAGGGCAGCTAAGAGGTCATAGTGAATTGTGTTTGCTGGACAAGATCAAGCCAGGAGCAGAGGTCAGAGAGAGCAGAAGCCCAATTTGGATCCAGGAGCTGCATTAGGACAGTTTTTTTGCCTTTCTAAAACTATTTACTACTTTCTATTTCATAATCCCAAACAAAGGAGACACAAAGGTGCCAGTCCTCAAGGGGAGAAGTGAGCTAGCAATTTGATGGCTAGCAGCCAAAATACTCTAGGATCACCCAGAGCGTCCCAGGTTTAAAACAGGGTTCACTTCGAAAATTGCGAAATTTGAGGTTAAGGATAGCACTTCTACTAAGAGCCTAAGGGAGAGTTAGTAACAACTCTGAATTCTAACTGCCTACATATGTGTTATACACTGTAAATATCTTCCTCTTTTTGAAGATGAAATTGTGCTTTTTAGTTTTTAGAGCACACAGAGCGTCTTCACTTTCACTTTTCTCTTTCATGCCCTGGAGAAGGAAATGGCAACCCACTCCAGTATTCTTGCCTGGAGAATCCCAGGCACAGGGGAGCCTGGTGGGCTGCCATCTATGGGGTCGCACAGAGTCGGACACGACTGAAGCAACTTCAGCAGCAGCATCAGCAGTGTAAAAACCAAGTTCTTTCTCATTTAGCTACAAAACTGTATCCTTCCTCTTCACCACAAGATGTCACTATTGCCCAAGAGCAACATAAAATGCTTATTTTCTTAAAACCAATTATCTTACCTTAATATCTTTAAGGGAGACAAACTTCTCAATACCTAATTCAATCATATCCAGCACATGGTAGTCATACATACGACCTAGGGAAAAAACACATTCTCTTTTATTCATTTATTTTTCCAAAAGTGCTGCCTTATATTCACCTACTTATCTGCCTCTTTTTTTTGTCCTTTAATCTCCCAGACATGTTCCTTCTTTCTTAAATTTTCAACTCCACCTAGAATGAACTGTTACAGCCTTGGTCCTGGGAAGGATCTTGAAAGATCACTTAGCCAAACTTCTTTATTTTACAGAAGAGCAACTGAAAGTCCATGGAGGGTAATGAGCTTGCCATTGAGTCACTGACTGTGCCAACCCAAGTCTCAATACAGAGCAAGGGTTTATTTTCAAATATGTTTATTACACAGGTATTTATTAGGAAAGGGTCACTTTATGTGAGTAAGTATGATACTTTTTTTTTCTAACTCTAAAATTGATTTTAGGATATATGTTTTATAGTCAAAAAACCTCTACAACTTGATGGAAGGTGATATTAACATGCCCATCCTTTACCTGCAGACTGGTAGATAAATAAAAAACTAGCTTAGTGTTTACTGGTTACTCCTGAATACTGTCAATCTGAGCCACAGAACTGACTCTATAAAATAAAAGTTAAAAAGTAAATGACATTTACCTATTACTAGATTATTTGGCCGCTTCTTATTATGGGAGCCAAACATGAATAAAGAACAATCTGACTTCTTTGAAAAAAATTCCTGTAAAACCAAAGAAATTCCATTAAATCAATGCATAAATATAAGAACTTTAAGAATTGTACTTCTCTGAAATAAAAGGTATTCAAACTGGAAGGGAAGGGGTAAAACTGTCATTATATGCAGAAGACATGATACTAAATACAGAAAATCCTGGAGTCCACACAAAAGCTATTAGAACTGACAGATGAACTCAGCAAAGTAGCAGGAAACAAGACTGACATACAGAAACATGCTGCATTTCTTTATACTAACATGGAAATACCAGAAAGGCAAAGTAAAAGAAAAAAAAAAAAAATCCCTTTTTCATCACATCAAAAAAAAACAACAACTTAGGAACAAACCTGCCCAAGCAAGTGAAATACTTAAATGCTGAGAACCACTAAGACAGTGACAAGGGAAACTGAAGATGATTTAAAGAAATGAAAAGACATCCCACACTCTGGATTGGAGGAATTAATATTGTTAAAATGGCCATATTATCCAAAGTAATCTACAGATTTAATGTGATCCCTATCAAATTATCCACGATATTTTTCATAGAACCAAAACAAATAATCCTAAAATTTATATGGGACCTAAAGATCTAGAACTGCCAAAGCAATCCTAAAGAAAAAGAATAAATAAAGCAGGAGGCATAACCCTCCCACATTCCAGACAATACTAAAAAGCTACAGTAAAAATAAATAAATAAATAAATAAAAAGCTACAGTAATCAAAACAGTATGGTATTGGCACAAAAGCAGAATATGCATCAGTGGAACAGAAGACTGAGTCCAGAAATAAAGCCACACACCCACGGTCACTAATCTTCAACAAAGGAGGCAAAAATATACAAGGGAGACAAGACAGTCTCTTTAGCAAGTGGTGCTAGGAAAGCCAGACAGCTGATGTAAATCAATGAAGTTAGAACATACCTCACACCACACATAAAAATAAACTCAAAATGGCTTAAAGACTCAAATAAAAGCAAAAATAAATAAGATCTAATCAAACTTACAAGCTTCTGCACAACAAAGGAAACCATAACAAAATGAAAAAAGACAACCTATAGAATGGGAGAAAATACCTGCAAACAGTGAGGCCAATAAGGGCTTAATTTCCAAAATATACAAACAGTTCATACTACTCAATAACCACAACAAAAAAACAACTCAAACAATGGACAGAAGACATATTCATTTCTCCAAAGAAGACATACAGATGGCCAATAAGCACATGAAAAGATGCTCAACATAGCTAATTATTAAAGAAAGGCAAATAAAAAGTACAGTAAGGTACCCCCTCATGTAAGTCAGAATGGTGGTGGTGGTGGTGGTAGTTTAGTCGGAAGTCATGTCAGACTCTTGCAACCCCATGGACTGTAGCCCACCAGGCTCCTCTGTCCATGGAGTTCTCCAGGCATGAATTCTGGAGTGGGCTGCCATTTCCTTCTCCAGGGGATCTTCCCTGGGGAAGATCAGGGGACTAAGTCCAGGGGACTGAACTTTAATCTCCTGCATTGTAGGCGGATTCTTTACCAAGTGAGCCACCGGCAAAATGACTATTATAGAAAAAGTCTAGGGGACCTCCCTGGCAGTCTGGTGGTTTAGACTGTGCCTCCACTACAGGGGGGCATGGGTTCCATCCCTGGCTGGGGAACTAAGATTCCACATACCACATGATGTGACCTGCAAAAATAAAGTCTATGAATAACAAATGCTGGAGAGTGTAGAGAAAAAGAAGCCCTCCTACACCACTGGGAATGTAAGTTGGGTGCAGCTACTATGCAAAATAGCATGAAGACGCCTTCAAAAACTAAAACCAAGGGATTCCCTGGTGGCTTAGTGGTAAGGAATCCACCTGCCAATGTAGGAGACAGAGTTCAACCCCTGGTCTAGGAAGATCCCGCATACCACGGAGCAACTAGGCCCGTGTACCACAACTACTGAACCTGTGCTCTAGAGCCTGGGCACCGCAACCACTGAGCCCACATGCCTGAAGTCTGTGCTCCACAAGGGAAGCCACTGCAACCAGAGGCGCCCCTGCTCACCACAATCAGAGAAACGCGTGTGGCAACAGAGGCCCAGCAGCCAACAGTACACTAGTCAAAAACCCACCAGCAATAACTAAAAACTGAGCGGACCACACAACCCAGCAATCCCACTGCTGGGCACGTATCTGGAGAAAACTCTAATTCGAAAAGACACATGCACCCCCAAATTCACAGCAGCACTATTTACAACAGCCAAGACATGGGAGCAACCTAAATGTCCACTGACAGGTGAATGGATAAAGATGTGGCACGCGCGCGCACACACACACACACACACACACACAGTGTGTCCACTGACAGGTGAATGGATAAAGATGTGGCGCGCACACACACACAGTGCAGCAATACTACTCAGCAACAAAGAATGAAATAATGTCATTTGCAGCAATACTGATTCACCTAGAGCTGACCATAATAACTGAAGACAAAGACAACAGCATATAACTTGTATGTACAGCCTAAAATATGACACAAATGAACTTATTTACAAAACAGACTCACACACACAAAAGGCAAACTTACAGTTACCTAAAGGGAAAAAGGGTGGGAAAAGGATAATTTAGGAGTTTGGATTAGCAGATTCAAACTACCATACATAAACAACAAAGTCCTACTATACGGCACAGGGAACTATATTTGATATCCTGTAATAAACCATAATGGAAAAGAATATGAAGAAGAACATATATATGTATAAATGAATCAGTTTGAGGTATACCAGAAACTAACAACATCGTAAATAAACTATACTTCAATTAAAAAGGAAAAAAGAATTGTACCTCTAAACTAAAAACAAAATGCCCATGAGTCTTTTCGGTGGAAATTAAAGAAGACATAGTAAACTAGATAGGAATAAACAAAAGGAAAAGGTCTTTATTTGCGGCTTTTTACTTAAGTTTTTTAAAACTTGAGGTACTTAGGGAAAAGATATGAGTTTAAGAACAAAATGAAAACTGCTGCTGCTGCTGCTGCTAAGTCACTTCAGTCGTGTCCGACTCTGTGCGACCCCATAGACGGCAGCCCACCAGGCTCCCCCATCCCTGGGATTCTCCAGGCAAGAACACTGGAGTGGGTTGCCATTTTCTTCTCCAATGCATGAAAGAGAAAAGTGAAAGTGAAGTCGCTCAGTCTGTCCGACTGTTAGCGACCCCATGGACTGCAGCCCACCAGGCTACTCCGTCCATTGGATTTTCCAGGCAAGAGTACTGGGGTGGGGT
>SJYX01018095.1:243342-253482 GCA_006410675.1 Oreotragus oreotragus
ACTCTGTGTGACCCCATAGACGGCAGCCCACCAGGCTCCCCCATCCCTGGGATTCTCCAGGCAAGAATACTGGAGTGGGTTGCCATTTCCTTCTCCAATGCATGAAAGAGAAAAGTGAAAGTGAAGTAGCTCAGTCTGTCCGACTGTTAGCAACCCCACGGACTGCAGCCCACCAGGCTCCTCCGTCCATTGGATTTTCCAGGCAAGAGTACTGGGGTGGGGTGCCATTGCCTTCCCCGGGGTTGCCACTGCCTTCTCCGAAATGAAAACTACCAGGTTAATAAATTTTAAAAGGCCATTTATTTTCAGTTATGTGGTTATTTTGGAATAGCACATGAAGTATTCCATTACAGGACACACACGAATATACTACAGACTTATGTGAATTAATCAATATGGTGTTTTTGAATATTTATAAATGTACTCATGCTGCTACTGCTGCTGCTGCTAAGTCGCTTCAGTCGTGTCCGACTCTGTGCGACCCCATAGATGGCAGCCCACCAGGCTCCCCCGTCCCTGGGATTCTCTAGGCAAGAACACTGGAGTGGGTTGCCATGAGAGAGGTGGAAATACAGTTATGGGGTATCCTAGACAGTCTCTTCTACGTCAGTACCTACACTTTACACCCCACATATTGAGATGTGGGATGTAATACTTTGATATTGACACTTTGATTCAGTTTATAGAGATTCCCAATCTCAGCACAAAAGTTAGATTGAATGTGCTCCAGTTTAGTTCCAGCACAGTTGGAAAAGCTTCTTAAATTTATTTATTCATTTATTTTTGGCTTCATCAGGTCCTTGTTGTGGCACAAGGACTTAGTTGCCCCACAGCACATGGGACCTTAGTTCTCTGACCAGAAATGGAACCCACATCCCCTGCATCTGAAGGCAGATTCTTAGCCACTGGATCATCATGAAAGTCCAAGCTTCCTAAATTAATGGCAAATAATTAAAGAACATGTGAAGCAACCATAAACCTCAACTTCTCTATTGAGTCCAAGACCTGAGGTGTGGGCCCCTAGTTTGGTTATCATTCATTCCAGTGTTGAAAGAAGTAAATGGGACAAACAACTACCTACTTGTCTTTCTACTCCCTGTGTAGAGGACAGAGTCAGAAAGTCTAAGAATCCTGGCTTTGCCATTTACTATGGGATCGGTCAACCTTTCTGAGAATCAGTTTTATCATGTAAATCAAAGACAATAACACCTCCTGCAAAAATCTGCAAGAACCACATGAGATGTTATATGTGAAAGCAATTTACACTGGGTCTGGCACCAAACAGGTGCTCAAAAAATGCTTGTTCAAAAAAAAAAAAAAATTTGTTTTTACATTCTCATGTTAACATCCCAAAGGTTTCCATAAACTACCTTTCACATATATGTATATACGTGGTGTGTGTGCTAAGTCACTCAGTTGTGTCCAATTCTTTGAGATCCCATGGACTGTAGCCCCCCAGGCTCCTCTGTTCATTGGGATTCTCCAGGTTGCCATGCCGTCCTCCAGGGGATCTTCCCAACGCAGGTCTCCCACATTGCAGGCAGATTCTTTACTGTCTGAGCTACCAGGGAAGCCTATATATAGTACTTATCTGTCATCCTTTCCATAAAGTCAACTTTTTATTAAAATTCTAGAGCAAGAGAAGTCAAATTATCTCCAAAAGGCCAGATAATAAATGTTTTAGACTTTTTATATACTTAAAAAAAAGCTTTAAAAATGTAAAAACCATCTTAGCTCGTGAGCCTCACAGAAACAGGGATTCAGTCCACAGGAAGTATATTCCCCAGCTCCTGTGCACAATTCCAAGACTGCAGTATAAGAAGTGTGCTACTGGGGGATGGGCAGTCAGGAAGAAATCAATCAAATTTCTAACATGACCACTGTTTCCACAACCATTTGGAGCTCTAGCAGTATGAAATTTATTACAGAAAATGAAATATCTCCTGTTTCTGGAAGTAGAAGACCGAAGAGGATAAAAGCCATAATTTCAAGTGTAAGAAAAAATGTCCTATCAACATTAGATTGGAAAAAAAAATACAAAATGCTACAGATTCTACAACATAATACTTCTACACAGTGGCCACTCACTAAAAGCACCATGGTATTACAAAATAAAACCAGCCCTGGATAAGTCATGTATAGAAGAGATAGAATTCTGGGCTAGATGCTATATACATTTTTACTTTCACGATCTCTTCAACAAATGACTGTGAAAAATTCAAGACTGTGATAAAAGCAACTTAATTAAAAAACAACATTTATTTTGAGAATATTTTTCTTAATATATTGTAATTTTCACTGCAGTCAGATGCCACATTCGGATAAGATGCTCAATTTCAGTTTTTTAAGTAATCATTGAGATTCTATTCAAAAACTTTTCCTATTAAATTCACTAACTAAAAGAACAAACTATGGGACTTCTCTGGCAGTTCAGGGGTTAAGACTCTGAACTTCCAAAACAGAGGGGGCACAGTGGGCTCAGCCCCTGGCCAGGGAAACTAAGATTCCACATGCCATGCAGCAAGCAGACAAATAAGACAAGCACTGGCCCTGCTGTCAAGAGGACATAATCACGTTCTCATCTTTCACAGAAAGTCAGGTACTATTCCGTTTAAAGAATATTTGAAAAAAGAAAAGTAAAAATTTTTAAAATCAAATTTGCATTATAAAAACATCCGTAACAAACTTCCTTTGGACAATCCATTAACTATCCACCTAAAGCATAATTAACTCTTTAAAATTCTATCAATATACATGGAGGCAATGAACACATACTATCCATAGTGAAGCATAAGATTCATAGTAATATTTTTGGAAATAAAAAAGTGTTATTCCCCCTTTAAACTGCATCAAAATTTTGTAACACAGGATGATTTCTAATTCAAAGTCATAAGTTAGGACTACTATTAAATTAAATGAATTAGGCTGAATAATCACTTGTATGCCCTCTTAAATCAGAGATTCTTATACTTACCAATGATGTCTGATCCTCAAATGGCCTTGTAATATTTTTCCTAATGTTTAAAAAAAAAGTGACTGTAATTTTAATAAGCAATTCACTCATAACAATAAGGTAATAATATTAAGTAAAGATAATTATATATTCAAATGATCAAAAAAAGAAGTTGGAAGATATTTATTCATTCAAATATTTATTTAGTGCCAGGCACTGTTCTAGGAGCTAGGGATACCATAATATCATGTCAAACAAGATCCCTGCTTTCATGGAACTTACATTCTAGAGGAAAAGTAAACAATTTCAAAAAGTTCTAACTGTTGTGACAAAAATAAAACAGGACACCGTGTTAGTATGAAGAATGGAAAACGATTATTTGAGCTGAGACCTAATAAATGAGGAGGTAGCCATGGAAGAGTTTTGAGGTTAAGAGTTCTCTAGTAAGAGGGAACCAAGTAAGAAAAGATTCTGAGATGGAAACAAGTTTAGACTATTCAAGAAACAGAAAGCAACAAATATCACTGGAGCTTAATGAACAAAGAGTTAACGGTGTGATATGAGGTCAAAGATGAAGACATGGTCCAGAAAATGTAGGGTCTTGCTGGTTCAGGTAAGGAATGAAGGTTATTAAGAGAGTAACAGGAAGCACAGGGGGATTTTAGACAAGAGAGTGATATGACTGGATTCAAATGTTCCTTTTAAAGGGCTGATCTGTCTGCTATGTGAGGAGGGAATGTAGCACAGCAAGAGTGAAGAGGTCAGTAAGCAGCTATCACAGTAATCCCGGAGAGAAAGAAAATGGTGGGCTGGACCAGCAGTGGTAGCAGTGGAGATGGACAAACAGTGGACAGAGAAATGTAGAAGGCTATCTATCTTCCCATGCAAAAGGTTTGTTCAAATATGCATGAAGAAATTCTGCTAAGAGACACAACAAACTAATGATGCTGGTTGTTCTAAGGAGAATGTGTGTACATTTATATTTTCACTGTATATTTTTGAATTTTTAGTCACATAAATATAATACAGTTCATAGTTTTTACCAATTTAAAGAGAAAATCATATATACAACATGATCTCAATTTTGTTTAAAGAAAAAAAAAGATGTATAGACACAAAACTATATGAGGAGAAAATATACACAGTGTTTATCTATGAGTGATTATTTACTCTTATCCCAATTATTTAAGATAAATATATATTACTTTTATAATCAATAAAAAAGTATTTTAAAAAATTATGCAAGATAAATCAGGAAAAATTACTGCAGCATTTATGATTAACAGCCAAAAGCAATTCACAAGTAAATAGAAGACAGAAATTACAAAGAAGAAAAGGAGAAAGGCTCAAATGAAGTCTCTGGTATTGGAGTGGAACTGAAATTAGTAGTACGAACTCATGAATTTTTAGGAAATATCAGTATCAACTCAGGGCTTTTTAAACATATAGATAAATATAAAGTATAAACAAATACAGACGCGCGTACATGCATAGGTTAATGTACCTATGTATATCTTCAAGCTCTTGTCTGCTAGAGGACTGATGACACTCCAGTAGCAACTGACCATACTTAATGCCCAGATCTCTGTTTCTAAGTTATCTTTCTCCAATATATGGAACCAGGACTGATTCCAGGGCTCTGGCAATGGAACCTGCAAGATGAGCCTGGAGCATCTCGTGATGCCAGAAAGAAGTGCTCAAACACAGGGGCACCTTGAAAGGGCACACAAGCCAACCTGACAGATTCCAATGGCCAAAGAGAGAGCAATTCAGCAACAAATAAATCTTGACCGCACTGAACCCCAAAGAACGTGATAAACATATAGTCCACACCGACATAAATAAAGTAAGTTAAACAAATAGAGAAGAAGGGACTGATTTTCATTACAGAATCCCAATTAATAAATGTAGAGGGAATGTGGGAAATAGAAAACCACTACACCACCACCGTAACCACTACTGTAGACAGGATTCACTGATGGATGCTAAAATAAATAAGCAAAAGTTCGAGGAGAACTAGAATTACTTGAAAACTTGTAAGTATCTCCTCTAAACATCTGTTAATTACAAAGGGGAAAATATCAATAGCAACTTTATAGTGGTGAACTCTAGCAGACACCACTTTAATCAAATTTAACACCACCAGTAAGAAGATATCAAGTATTCCTTGGTAAGATATACTGAAAAGGCACATCACTTTTATGATATTACTGCCAAAAATGTACAATCTCAATCTATTCATAATATACAACAAGTCCAAACTGAAGGATATTTCACAAAATAACTGACAAGTGCTCATAGAAAGTGTCAAGGTCATCAAAGATGAGGAAAGGCTGAGGAATTGTCATAAATTGGAGGAGGTTAAGAAGACATGGCAATTAAGCACAATGTGGGATCCTAGAAGAGGAAAAGAATATTAATGAAGAAACGGGCACGAACCAAATCAAGCCTGTGATTAAAAAGTGTGTATAAATTACTGTCCCCATGTTCATTCCTTATTTGTGATAACTGTGCTATGGTTACAGAAGTTATGACATTAAGAGATGTGGGAGAAGGGTATAAGGGAACTCTACCATTTTTGCAACTTTTCTGTAAGTCTATTACTATTTCAAAGTAATACATACATGCTATGATTACAACTCTGTAAGAATGTTCAGTACAAATGAATACACAGATGGGAAGGAAGTAAGTTTTGAAATACGCATAGCTAGGTATATAAGGCAATGTAATATTTTTTAAATAAAATATTTTTCTAAGTCTCCCATAAAGTGATTGATTGTTACTTTTATAATGAAACAATATAATTAAATAAGTAAAAGAAATCATACTTACTTTTTATACAGAATGCCATATGGTTTCTTCAGTGCATACTGTAAAACATAATTTATAGCTTTCAAAACAAAACATTTTCTGAAAAGCAGAGATAAAAGTGAAGCACTGTAACAGTCATTATGTAAGGTTATCCTAGCTCCTGAATCCTATTCTGATATCTTCTGCATGGCTCCCCTTTGATCACATATAACTTTCAACACAAGCTTAATATTCTTAGATAGGACTTTCCCAATTAAAAATTTCTATGCCCTTTCAATATTCTAACCAATTTAAATGATCCCCTTCACTTCCTTAAATTCTAGCTTCATTTAGCCTGCCCTCCTTTAACCACCCCCAATTATTTGCAATTCCCCAAATGTATCATGCTCCTTCACACCCCCTTTGTGCACAAGCTTTTGCCTCAGCCTTGGAAGCCCTTCCTTCCTCTTCCTTTTCCTCTTCTCGTTTCAACACCTTCAAAATGAAGCTTAACTGTCACCTCTAGGAAGCCCACCCTGTGTGGCAACCCTCATGGGATTTTAACTCAGCCTCCCATCCAAGTCCACGACAGAGGATGAGATGGTTGGATGGCATCACCACTCGATGGACAGTGAGTTTGAGTAAGCTCCAGGAGTTGGTGATGGACAAGGAAGCCTGGCGTGCTGCAGTCCATGGGATCTCAAAGAGTCACTCAAAGACTGAGCAACTGAACTAACTATCTGACTGACTCCCGTCCTACTCCGTGCACACCTCCAGCACAGCACATTATCACAATGCTGTAACTTCTGCTTGTCTGTCTCTCTCACTAAGCTCAGTGAAGGGAGAGATTGTGTCTTATATAAATATTAATATCCAGCACAGTAGTTGGTATTGTTGAAAAAAATAAAGGGATATAATATGCCGTTAGCTCATTTTACAAATTAGATATGTTCTTGAAATGTGAAGAAATCAAATTCCAGTCATTGAAATCAGGTGAAATTTACTAAGGGAGTTGTAAGGAAAACCAGTAGTCAGTTCCTTGGCAAGGCAAACAACCTCCAACTTTAGCTTTTTTCTAAGGTGAGCATTTCTTAAGGCAAGGCAAAGTTTTCTATATGTTTCTCAGCAGCCCAATTAGTATGCTAAAAACTTTCTAAAATGATTTCAACACCATTTAAAAAGTGTGTATATATATATAAATATACATACCACATCTCTAAGCACTTGTGTTACTGTTGAATTTGCATTTCCCCCTTTAATCAACATAGCATTTTTAATATTTTCACTAAGTTTCGGTTCTCTCTTCTCAAGGAATCTCTTGGCTCTTTTTGTTTTGGGTTTTCTGTTGTGAAAAATCACAATTTATAACAACGTAAGACATTTTCCTCATATTACAAAACCAAGACTTATGTACAAATTCTTAAATATCAAAGAGATATTACATAACATTTATTAGTTAGGATTCCACAAAATCTCATTTTGGGGGAAATATTAATAAAATATATTCAGTTATTACTATTAAATGCATTAATTACATTTGGTCTTTAAAAAGACTTCCATTTTTATATTCCCAGCATTCTACTACTGTTTTCTAAATCTTTTATTAAAAAAACAAGGACTCAAGTGAATACTGTTGCTATTTTCACCCTATTATTTTTTCTTTAATCTTAAAGCAATCAAACCAGTACTCTGCACCCTATCACAATGAACTGCACACCAACTGCCAGTCAACTTGTGGGCATAGGGAGGCTAATTACTACTTATCTTTCCTCCAGGTATAAGACCACAACACCTGCCAGGAAGTATCCAAAGTCCCACTCCAATATCGTTGCTGATAAAGTCAAATATTATTGCCACCAACTGAGAATAATAACAACTGACACTTCCTTATAGTTAGTCTATTAAGGCCTAATCTTTTACAGTCAGCTGACGTAATCTGACCAAAGCCACACAGCTTGGCATGTAGGCCAGTCTTCAAAATGACCTACATTTAAAAACTCACCTAGACCAATCATCCTGCAAAATATGAAAGGAAAACAGGGGCTTCCCTGGTGGCTCAGAGGTAAAGAGTCTGCCTGCAATGCAGGAGATCCAGGTTCTATCCCTGATCCGGGCAGATCCCACATGCTGCAGAGAAACTAAGCCAGGGTACCATAACTGTTGAGCCCAGGAACTGCAACTACTGAAGTTCCTGTGCCCTAGAGCCTGTACTCTGCAACAAGAGAAACCAATACAGTGAGGTACCAGAGCACCACGAGAGAGCAGCCCTCGTAGCAACAAAGACCTAGCACAGCCAAATATATATACACACATATACACACTTATACTATATATGGGAAACAAATTCATTATTCTGACTGTATTCTGTCACATCGAGTAGAAGGCTTTTATACACTGCGTTGTTCACCTTCACTTACACTACAGTGAGAATCTTGATTTTCCATCTGCCACCTACAGAAATAATTTTTCTCTTAAATAACTATAATCCTCCCTTCTTCCAGTTCCATGTACACTTAGGGATGAAAAAGAAAAACAGAATACACACACACATACTGTACCATACAGACTTTAAAAAACTCTCCTCCAGATAAAATATCAAGCACATAGAAAGTTTCTAATCAATTACTGGTTGATAAAGACACACATTATTTTTTTAAGTCAAACCAAGAGAGAGTTAGTGCATCTATAACCCAATAAAAGTGCTGTATGTTGCATATTCCATGTGGTTTATTACTTTTGATTAACCAGCAACTTCATGGCAAATAGATGGGGAAAACAGTGGAAACAGTGGCTGACTTTATTTGGGGGGCTCCAAAATCACTGCAGATGGTGACTGCAACTATGAAATTAAAAGAAGCTTACTCCTTGGAAGGAAAGTTATGACCAACCTCGATAGCATATTAAAAAGCAGACATAACTTTGTCAACAAAGGTCCATCTAGTCAAGGCTATGGTTTTTCCAGTAGTTGTGTATGGATGGATGTGAGAGTTTGACCATAAAGAAAGCTGAGCACCAAAGAACTGATGTTTTTGAACTGTGGTGTTGGAGAAGACTCTTGAGTCCCTTGGATTGCAAGGAGATCCAACCAGTCCATCCTAAAGGAGATCAGTCCTGAGTGTTCACTGGAAGGACTGATGTTGAAGCTGAAACTCCAATCCTTTGGCCACTTGATGGGAAGAGCTGACTCATTTGAAAAGACCCTGATGTTGGGAAAGATTGAAGGCAGGAGGAGAAGAGGACCACAGAGGATGAGATGGTTGGATGGGATCACCGACTCAATGGACATGAGTTTGGGNTTGAAGCTGAAACTCCAATCCTTTGGCCACTTGATGGGAAGAGCTGACTCATTTGAAAAGACCCTGATGTTGGGAAAGATTGAAGGCAGGAGGAGAAGAGGACCACAGAGGATGAGATGGTTGGATGGGATCACCGACTCAATGGACATGAGTTTGGGTAAACTCCGGAACTGGTGATGAACAGGGAGGCCTGGCGTGCTGCGGTTCAGGGAGTCTTAAAGAGTCGGACACGACTGAGCGACTGAACTGAATGAACCAGCAACCAATGCAAACATCTTGTACGTTTTCTTAGCTGTTTGTCCCCCAATGAGAAATAAACTAGTCTTACTCATCTTCGCAGCCCCAGACCTGCAGAGTGTACAGCAAATGTGCAAAAAGCCCTGCATTAATGACCAAACGAATAATTTGTCCTTTTGATTATGCGTTAACCCAGGTAAACAGCAGAAAAAACCCCACAGCAAATCACATAACTATTTAGGAGATCGATAAACACTTTCTGGACGAATTTAAAGCAGCGATTACCCAAGGATAACTCAAGAAACATGTACAAGTTTGGGAAAAAGAGGAACTGAGCATCTCTCTGCGCTGCAACAAAGCCTTTACCTACATTCTCGCAAGTAATCCTCACAGTTCTATGAAGAATGACTATTATAAATGCTACTTTACACAGCAAACTGAATTTTAGGGAGGCTAAATGACCCAACCACAAAGCTCTAAGCGGTCTGTCACCTAAATCTGTCAGATTCGAGGGCTGTGCTCAGAGCCCCTCACTCTAACGCCTTTCTCACACATCTGCGGAAACGAAGACATTCCCAATTGTCTAGGATAAAAGCTGCCAAAGCCTTGGTGCCACCTTCACCTCCGGGCTCCCACGCGCGGACTTCCCCGCTCTCCATCTCCCCTCAGGGAGGTCCAGCTCCCTCCTGGAGCTGCTCCAATCCACCCGGACTGGCAACGGGTGTGAGGAAGGAGCATGGGGGGCAGAAGCGCTAACACTCCACCCCGCTACAGGAGTCCCTTTGCGCCAACGTTACCCGGGGAAAGAACCCAGTGCACTTACACAACTCTATCCAAAGCGTCCATCGCTACCTCTGGTGGAAC
>SJYX01018096.1:0-11194 GCA_006410675.1 Oreotragus oreotragus
TTTTTTTTTTTTTCTTTTTTGGGTGAAAGAGTTCTTTGTTTTGCATAGAATGGTGGGGAGGACCTGGAGGAGAGTTTTAACTCCAGGCTATTTTGAGCCATGTAACTTTCCTTCATAGCACACATGCACACAGAAGGCAGTAGAGAGCTTCTATGTAGGATATAATACAGTAAACTCCCAACAATATTTTTGGGTCATGTCTTCCTAGCTCCCAAGTTGCATTTATGGTGGTTAGTAAGAATCAGTCCTTCTCTCCAAATTCCCTTCTCTATGGTGTCTTCAGAGCAGTACTATTTTCTACTTGGTTCCTTCTTGCTAGTCTGACCCATCAGCCTCTTCCTTCCCCCTTCTGAAAAGTCTGTTTCAGGAAAGGTGAAACTTCCCAACATCCTTGCAAAAGACAGTTTTTCAAGAGGGATAGTTCCTGCCATAATTCTAGCAAATAAAGTCTTTCATCACTTTAAAACTATACTGTTGCTGTCCCAGCTGCATTTCTACCTCTTAGGTGGGAGTTATCAAAGAGAAAGGAATACTGTGAGCCATCAGAGGAAGAATTTCAAACAAGCACCTACTCATGCTCCATCTTTCCTGGGAGCACTAGAAAGTTTTCATAACCAACATTTTGAGGGACTGTTTGTATAGAAATTACCCTGATCACATAAAAGCATTCTGTCTATAGGCTACTCACTGGGACAAAGATATAGATTTAGAATATAGCATTCTATTGATACTTTGATCTTTTTTCCCAAACCACTAGTGTATTTCTTACAAATCAATGCTGCTGCTGCTGCTGCTGCCGCTAAGTCACTTCAGTTGTGTCTGACTCTGTGCGACCCCATAAATGGCAGCCCACCAGGCTCCGCCATCTCTGGGATTCTCCAGGCAAGAACACTGGAGTGGGTTGCCATTTCNTGATCTTTTTTCCCAAACCACTAGTGTATTTCTTACAAATCAATGCTGCTGCTGCTGCTGCTGCCGCTAAGTCACTTCAGTTGTGTCTGACTCTGTGCGACCCCATAAATGGCAGCCCACCAGGCTCCGCCATCTCTGGGATTCTCCAGGCAAGAACACTGGAGTGGGTTGCCATTTCCTTCTCCAATGCATGAAAGTGAAAAGTGAAAGTGAAGTGGCTCAGTCGTGTCTGACTCTTCACGACCCCATGGACTGCAGCCCACCAGGCTCCTCTGTCCATGGGATTTTCCAGGCAAGAGTACTGGAGTAGGGTGCCATTGCATTCTCCGCAA
Source organism: Oreotragus oreotragus (assembly GCA_006410675.1). Lineage (NCBI taxonomy): Eukaryota > Metazoa > Chordata > Mammalia > Artiodactyla > Bovidae > Oreotragus > Oreotragus oreotragus. The sequence continues at coordinate 1,245 of SJYX01018096.1, forward strand.
ATCAATGCTACTTTTATGTAAATCAATTAATGGTTGCTGCAGCTTTGATGCAGAGCCTATTTGAAAATTTCTTGTGAAGTTCTCTGAATTTTAAACAAAAGAGGTAGTTTATGCATCATTTGAACTCTTGGGAACTTAACTGACTTATTTTCCTATCAGGAATTCATAATTGAGGATAAAAGAAATTACAGAGAGAGCCAGGTTGGGTTTTTTTGGATACCATTATATCCACACAAGACCAGAAGAAGAGAGTATTTTTCTCCCAACACTTCAGATGATGTTTGGTCTACTACAGAGCAGAAAGGATAAATAAGCTGGGAAAAAATGGCTTAGTGAGGAGGAGGTACATTTAGTTGAATAGTGGAGATTGCCTCTTCTTTGTTCACTTTAGAGAAGCAATTTCCTTTCTCTCTGGAGTTTGGTTACTGAGGAACAAGGCTTCCTAAGCAAGTACCTCACCCACCCCTTCCCCATGAGAGTGACTTCATTATAGGAAAGGTGTTCCATTATGTCACAGTGGGTTTCTCAGTCAAATCCGTGATAAGAAGTGGTTTATTACTGTGAAAGGAAAACTGAGCTATTAAGAAGTGAAGCTGGGGACCTCTGAGAGCAAACTTGACTGTTCCTCCCAGACATCATGCTTATTCTCTTTCAGTTCAGTATAGTGCAGTTACTCAGCCGTGTCCAACATTTTTCGACCCCATGAACTGCAGCACGCCAGGCCTCCCTGTCCATTACCAACTCCCAGAATTTACCCCAACTCATGTCCACTAAGTCAGTGATGCAATCCAACCATCTCATCCTCTGTCGTCCCCTTCTCCTCCTGCCCTCAATCTTTCCCAGCATCAGGGTCTTTTCAAATGAGTCAGCTCTTCATATAAGGTGATAAAAGTATTGGAGTTTCAGCTTCAACCTCAGTCCTTCCAATGAACACCCAGGACTGATCTCCTTTAGGATGGACTGGTTGGATCTCCTTGCAGTCCAAGAGACTCTCAAGAGGCTTCTCCAACACCACAGTTCAAAAGCATCAATTCTTTGGTGCTCAGCCTTCTTTATAGTGGCTTCCCTGGTGGCTCAGATGGTAAAGCATCTGCCTACAATGCAGGAGACCCAGGTTCAGTCCCTGGATTGGGAAGATCCTCTGGAGAAGGAAATGGTAACCCACTACAGTACTCTTGCCTGGAAAATCCCATGGATGGAGGAGTGTTGTAGGCTACAGTCCATGGGGTCATAAAGAGTCGGACACAACTGAGCAACTTCACTTTCTTTGTAGTCCAACTCTCACATCCACGCATGACTACTGGATAAACCATAGCCTTGACTAGATGGATCTTTGTTGACAAAGTAATGTCCCTACTTTTTAATATGCTGTGTAGGTTGGTCATAACTTTCCTTCCAAGGAGTAAGCATCTTTTAATTTCATGGCTACAGTCACCATCTGCAGTGATTTTGGAGCCCCCCAAAATAAAGTTATTCCATTTATGGGAAGCATTTATTTCTGTAACTCCATCAAGGAAGTGAGAATCAGGCTTGACTCTAAATATTGCTTTTTGAACATCAGTCAGTTAAAAAATAGAATCATAGGAATTAAAAGAACTTCCAGGTTGTTGTTGTGTTTTTTTTTTTTTCCAAACATTCCTGTATTTCACAACGGCCTTCCTAAACCCTTCCCCACATGTATCCTGTTTGCCCAAATACTGAGGATGTGATAGCTCATGGTCTATTTCAGAGTTCAACATTGTTGAGGTCAGGGAAATACTCCCCAGCCAATCTAAGTGTATTCAGTCCAAGTCTGCATTTTTTTTCTACCTCAATGCTAGAGCTAATAAAATGATCTTAAATTGTAAAAATTTAGCAGAATAAACGCCTTAAAACTCAAGTGTTTCCCAACCAGAATCCTACTCTAGGCTGATAAAATAATGAATGTCTGTTATTGGCCCTAAGCACATAGGAGAAGAAAGTTTTTGTGGGAGAGGGCAAGAAATTATAAACATTCACTACATGGACAGAGAACAGGCTCATTTAGACCAGTGGTTCACCTCTGCCAGGTTGACTTCTGGTGCCTGGAGAACTACATATCAGATCACCTTGGCTGCTTGTGAAGAATCCAAGTTTACAGACTCCCCTCTCCTACCTTAGATCCTAATTTAGTAGCTTCATATTGTCAAGTGCTACTCTGAGTTCAGAATCTGTACTAAACCAACACCCCCTACCCTGGCCAATGTAGAAAAACTGCCTGTGTATCTAGCCCAGCTCTGCTTCCATGCCTCTAGTAATGGTGGTGAGCAAGGGGCAGGGCGGGGGCGGGGGTGTCCATTACCTAATGAAGCAAACAATCTCTTTTTCAAGCAATTTTAATTATTACAAGATTTTCCATGTACTCATTTGAAATCAACCACTACTTGACTCTTAGTCATTGTTTTCAGTTATATGACATAGAACAGAGAGCAAGCAAATATAAATCTCTAACAGATTAGCTCTTCAATGTTTGTTGATCATATGTCATGTTTTCTCTGTTTTCTCTTTTTTCTTTTCTAACAAACAGAATAAAACAATCATCATTCTCTGAAATCCAAGAAAAAGAGGGGCCTGGAACACTCAGCAAGGACTTTCCAGCCTCACACCATGATCCAGGTCCCCAGTTAATTACCCAACTCATAGTTCATTTTGAATTCATACTTGCTTGCTCAGAATGACTTTGTAAAAGCGTCCCCTGTCTCACTCTTACTGTGTAATAAAGATCGAGGAAGTCTCAGATTTATCTTAGATTATCTTTGAAAACCTTTGCATCACCCCACATTCCTTAGCTCTCTCAGCTTCAGTGCTTTGGGTCTGAGTGGATATTAGAGCCTCAAGAAGTCCCTTGTTCCTGCAGAACCCTGGAGGACCTGAGCTGAGTCACAAGGTCAATTGGTGTAGATTTTACCCAGAACAAATTGCATATCCCCCTTTTCTATGACTTTCTTCCTTCTCCCTTCTCTTCTGCCTACCTCTTGCTTTCACACTTCAGCATAGATCTTACCTCCTTAAGACAGTGCCCACACTGGGTGAGGTTGCCTACCCCATCATGTATTTCCATAGTATCTGTGTTAATCATAACAGCTACTACATAGCAGGGGCTTCCCAGGTGTGGCTAGTGGTAAAGAACCTGCCTGCCAAAGTAGGAGACCTAAGAGATGCGGGTTCGATCCTGGGTCAGGAAGATCCCCTGGAAGTGGGCACAACAACCCACTCCAGTATTCTTGCCTGGAGAATCCCATGGACAGAGGAGCCTGGTGGGCTACCATCCACAGGGTTGCAAAGAATCAGACACGACTGAAGTGACTCAGCACAGCACCACATAACTTAGAAATTATCCAAGTAGTCTGGTGGCTTGTTATTACATTATAAATTAGCTCCTTGAAGACATGGACATTGTCTTATTTACCTGTGAGCCTTAGATACTTGGTAACTGCTCAGTTAATAATTGCTAACTAACTAACTAAATGGATGGATAAATAGATGAATGCATTGGGCTCAAGAGAAGCTTGAAGAATTCTGAGTGAACAAAATTTGCCTTCCCCTTTCACTTTTTTTGGGTGGTTTCTTAGCCTTTTCTCCAAATGGTTACTTGAGAGGTCTCCAGTCTTGCGATGAGGTGGTGCTCATTGCATTTATTTATTTATTCACTTGTTTCCTCCATACACGGAGACTCCCAGGAAATACCGCCAGTAAAGTTCCAAAGCTGGTCTAGAAAAGCAGCATTAACAATGCATTTAGTGTCTCATCCTTGATACTAAAAGCTGTCCTATTTTCCCAGTGGGTAGGTTGGGAAATCTTTAAAGCTTATCCTAAACTCATCTTGACATTCCTAACCTTAATTAGATATTACAAAGTGTCCTATCTGCTGTCAAAGACACTCCTGTGATGGAGACCGATAGGCAAAATTCCTTCTATTCCTGTGTGGCCTGAAAACTCCCAAACTGTGTAAAGAATCTGGTATTTTCTCATTGGCAAGTGTTCTCCCATCAGCCATGCTCTTCCCAGGGAGCTGCATTCTTCTTTGATGAGTAAAACATTCTTTTAATCATGTTCTGCTAGTGAGTCATTGGGACCCAAAGCAGTTTAGAGGAGAAATACAGAACTGAAATTGAGCATGTGATTCTAAATACTTGATTTACATTTTATGTTGTGACTAAGTAGGCTCAAGGCATATTCCAGCAGAAAGCACTGCCTCCACCCAGAAAAATGTAATAGATATTGGGTCTTTCCTATTTATTCATACTTTTCATGCCTGATCTCTCTCTTCTAAAGTAACTTCCATTTAACATTTTCTCATGTTTAAGTGACAGTGCTTAGTAAATTACAGTTTAAAGTGAATTCAAGAGAAGGATAAAATATAAGCCAAAAAGTTACATATAGAGAGATTATGAGATAACAAGTAATCTTAGTCTCATTGGGGATCAGTCCCATTACTTCACAGTCTCCTTAGTTAACTCAGAAAATAATCAAACCAGACATTTACAGTTTTATTCCGAGTTCTTTTCTAGGATAAGACAACATGGCAAACTCAAAAGAATATAGAAAAATCAAATGCTATAAAGTATTCTATCTATGATCTTGTTGCATCTTGTTCTTTGGCTTATAGTCATTGGAACAAATAATTGGCCATTTGGGGTTTATTTTATTTATTTTTAAATTAATTTTATTGGGGTATAGTTGATTCATAATATGTTAGTTTCTGCTGTACAGCAAACTGAACCAGCTATACATATATGTATATCCACTCTTTTTTAGGATCTATTCCCATATAGCTCATTACAGAGTACTGAGTAGAATTCGCTGTGCTATAGAGCAGGTCCTTGTTAGGTATCTCTTTTATATACAGGAATGTATTTACAGCCCCCTCCCTTCTCCCTTGGTAGCCATGTCTGATTTGTACATCTGTAACTCTCTTTTCCTTCTGTATACAGGTTCATTTGTACCATCCTTTACGATTCCACCTATACGTGATGGCGTATATTTGTCTTTCTCTATCTGACTTACTTTACTCAGTGTGACTCTAGGTTCATCCATGTGGCTGCAGATGACATTACTTTGTTCTTTTTATTCCTGAGTAATATTCCATTGTATATATGTACCTTATCTCCTTTATCCATTCCTCCATTAATGGACATTTAGGTTACTTCTATATCCTGGTTATTCTTAAGTGCTACAGTGAACACTGGGATACGCATCTCTTTTTGAATTATGGTTTTCTCGAGATATTTGCCCCAGAGTGGGATTGCTGGATCATATGGTAACTCTATTTTCAGTTTTTTTGTGTTTTTTTTTAAAGAAACCTCCATACTGTTCTCCATAGTGGCTGTATCAATTTATATTCCCATCAACACTGTAGGAGGGTTCCCTTCTCTCCACACCCTCTCCAGCATCCAGTGTTTGTAGATTTGTTTACTTTAAATGTCTGTCTTCCACTAAACTGTAAAGTCTAGGAGGACAGAGGCAGTGTTTGCTTACCTAGAATCTAAAACTGTGCCCTGTACGTTGTAGGCACCTGGGAGTAATTGATGAATGAATAGAACCAATTACTGGCTGGCATCTACTTGAGAGAAAGCAAGCCCAAAGAGTTCCTTTTAAACCTCTGCAGTTATCCCAGGGCAGGAGAGAAGGGCAGCGCAAAGAGCTCTACACCACTCTGTCGAGAGGACCCCTCCCACACCCCCAGTCTTCTTAGCTCTGTGCTCAATACTTCTCTTCACCTCGACACTACACGTGGCCTGAGGACTAAATGCAGGAAGGCACTGTGGTCAGAACTGAGTGTACTTCTTCACCAAAGAATCTTTAGGGCTTGCCTTCATGTTATGCCACCTCCCCTCACTCCATATTTCCTACTTGAACTCCTTCTCCAAACATCTCAGATTCCCCAAACCCTTCTTTTGGACTATGTTCTCACAGTCAAGCCTCAACAAAGTCTTCTATATACACAACCTCTTTTTCCATTACTCCTTCATTAGTTTGTCCTAATCAAAATCTGGGTCTCCTTTAGAGATATCAATTCTTCCACATCCCTTGCAAGTGAAGGCAATTTTTTTTTTCTTCCAACCTTTGTACCATAGTGCTGGAGGTGAATATTTGGTTATTAATACTTCCAAATATTGTTAACCATTCTCTTTAGTTTTCTGAAAACACCTACCATTAGAGTCTATGCACAGCCTCATCCATCTCCTAAGCTGTAGGTCTCCCCTTTTTTTCAATAAAAATTTCAACTTCTGTTTTTCCCCACCCCCACTCCTGTCAGAAATTCTGATGCCTCATCATCCACTGACTTAGTCCATCTTCTACTTGGTCTTTCAGTACCTTGATCTCATTTTCAGTGCTCCTAACCTCCACCACACCTCATCTCAGTCATTTACTCCTGTCCAAATCAGGACAGGAAGCCCAAACGGAGTCACTTATGATAAGCCCCATGTCACCAAGTTGAGGTTGAACATATTTGCAGTTTTGACTCTTCCAGAAATGGACTCTTAAACCAGTAAGTTAAGAATCACTTGATCAGCACTAGTGAGTACTAGTGCCTGACAGACCCTTGCCTATCCCATAAGGGGAAGTGACCACACCACAGCCAATCCACTCTTCACTGGTATGACTCTCTTGATCTTGCTCACTTCTGACTACAGCAGCCTTTCATTTCATTCAGCTCCTTGGAGCTCCTTTCTGTCTTCTAGATTGGATGCTGTCTGACTCCTGAATCATTGAGTAAAGTCAACAGGATCTTTGAAGTCTACTCAGTTGAATTTTTTTAACACTTCCTACACTTATACCCTAGACCATGTATTGGGATGGCCAAAAAGTTCATTTGAATTTTTCCAACCCAATATTTGGCGATCACTGAGTCTCAATCAAACTGTCTGATCACCACTCATGTTTCCAGTTCAGTTCCTCTCGTGGCCCTCTTCTAACCCCCAGGGATCCTTCTCCCAGTCACCCTCTCCACTTCTCACTGCCTGTTATCTCCTCCATAGCCTGTCTTCCCTCCTTACCCAAATTAGTTCATTGGTTTATTCTCATAATTACCTCTGGGATATACTTTTAATCCCTTGCCCCTTTAGGTTCTGGTTATGTTTACCAGGTTAAATCCAATTCTCCACCCATTTTTGTTTGCACCTGAGGAGGTGAATATGATTGGAAAGACTATATAACTAGGCAGACTGATAAGCTTGAAATTCAAGAGTATTAAATGACACGAGCACACTACACTAACTAGCAAGTCTGCTCCTGCTTTCTGGAATCTTAATTCTTACCTCTTCCTCTCTCTTCAAATCTATAACAGCTCTATTCTTGCTTCCTCTTGACTGTTTACTGTGCCTGATATTTCACTGCAGAAATAAAGAGTAATCAGATAAAAAGTTCCTTATCTCTTCCCAACGAAATCTCTCTCCTCCCTGTGCCTTTTGTACCCATAGAGTCTTGCTTCCCTTCTTATTAAGATGAATGCATTTTCTGTCCCCCTATTTAAGATCAACCATTCCACCTGTGTCCTGGATTGCTTTTTGATTAATTCACACTGTGGTAGTTTGACTGATGCTCTGCTATCTTAAGAGGAAATGATCTTCATATTGAGACCAAGACATCAAAACCTAAAGATTTTAACCAAGAAGAACTGTAGGAGAAAATCCTCAGTGGAAATGGGGTTAACTATTTAAACAGACCTTAGTCTGATGGCCCAAGTTTCATTTCCTCCTTGAGATTTTGTCATGTTTATTTTTGTAGCCACTACCTTATCCTATAGTCAGAGGCCTACTGTTCCCCTAAAATTTTGATCCACTACTGCCACAACCAAAATTAATTTTGGGCTTGGCATAACTGAAGTATACTGGATTTTCCTAAAGGCCTTTTACTAGAAACTAAAGAAAAATACCTTAATATTTTGTGACAAAATTTAGGTATAGAAAAGATGCATTTATTTATTCATTAATTCTTCAGCTATCTATTAAGTCTCCCATTATACTTGGCACTGAGGGTAAAGTCAAAGGTTTTAGCACATGGTATGTATTTTCAGATGGCTCTGAATCTAGGAGAGAAGACAATAAAAAAGAAACAAATAATTGCATAGAATTTAATAATATATAAATGTGGTGCAGTGGTTGGACAGATTGGGACTGATTTTCTCTACCTGAAGAAGTTGGGAAGGTGCATTGAGGGGAGGGTATTTAAATTTGGAGAACATAACCATGTCAACGTAGATGGAGTATTGACTTGAGGTGAGAGAGATGAGGAAGGGACTAGGAAAGCAGACAGGTGCCAGTCTTGGAGCATATTAAACATAATACTAAAAGGTTTAGACTTTATCCTGCATATGCAGAAGGAGATCTTGACTTTTTTAAGCATTAAAGTTTACATGTTAGGTAGTTTTCATTTGTATGAAGACTATTTAGGAAGTCAAGTGAGAGAGATGAGGACCTAAACTTAAAATGTTTGACTGACAGTGATTCAGTTGTGTCTGACTCTTTGAGACCCCAGAGACTATAGCCTTGCCAGGCTCCTCTGTCCTTGGAATTCTCCAGACAAGAATACTGGAGTGCATTGCTATTTCCTTGTCCAGGTAACATGTTTAGAAGGATGAATCATTAGGTCCTAAGAAACAGTTGGATGGAGGAAGGAATAGTCAAGGATGACTTACCTCTTTCTAATGTGGATGTCTAGAAGAATAAAGGAAGAACACAGTATTGAAAGGGATGAATAATTTCCAGTGGGAAGTGTTTTGACTACATCCTTTGTGAGACTAGCATTAGAAGTTAATTTTTTGCCTGCAAAAAAATCGTTTGTGACCTTTTCTCTAAACTGAATTAATGAATGGCACCACCTAAAATCCATTGTGTGTGTTATGTTATTATGATTTTTAAAAACTAAGCAAAACTATTTGTGGGATAATAAACCTATCCCCATGACACCTGAGCACTTATGAAGATATCTGAAGACTCTTTCTAGAGCCTGCATCCAGACAAATATGATTTGAAAAATTCTATTCAAATTCTTCTTTCCTATCAACATTAGTTTAACAACGTTGTCTTTTTAACTCATTACTCCAGGAAAGACACAATAGCCAGGCTTATGCAAACATGGTGAAATAAAACTTGCAAAACACACTCAAAGCTGTTAATTTTCCTGAAGTACCAACTAGACATTTCTATGATCTCAGGGTGATTGTTTCCAATGAGGAAAATCAGATCATCTGAAAGATTTTAGCTGTGTCTACCATGATTAGATAGATTGGGCTATAAAATTTGTCCTATGGCTACTGATCTTGAATCTCATAACTTGAATCTGATAGACAGGTATATGCTATCTGCCTATCCATTCATGCTATTACCTACCTCTATTAGGGAGAGTCCCTTGGACTGCAAGAAGATCCAACCAGTCAATTTTATTTATTTATTTATTTATTTTAGAGCTTCCATTTTACTTTACTTTACAGTACTTTATTGGTTTTGGCATACATTGACATGAATCTGCCATGGGTGTACACGAACTCCCAAACATGAACCCCCCTCCTGCCTCCCACCCCACATCATCCCTCCGGATCATCCCCATACACCAGCCCAAAGCATCCTGCATCCTGCATTGAACATAGACTGGCGATTCATTTCTTACATGATAGTATACATATTTCAATGCTATTCTCCCAAATCGTCCCACCCTCCCCCTCCCCCTCTCCCTCAGAGTCCAAAAGTCCACTCTACACATCTTTGTCTCTTTTGCTGTCTTGCATACAGGGTCATCAATACCATTTTTCTAAACTCCACATATATGTGTTAGTATACTGTATTGGTGTTTTTCTTTCTGGCTTACTTCACTCTGTATAATTGGTTCCAGTTTCATCCATCTTATTAGAACTGATTCAAATGTATTCTTTTTAATGGCTGAGTAATACTCCATTGTGTATATATACCACAGCTTTCTTATCCATTCAT